>JAEQBH010008104.1:0-119197 GCA_016808115.1 Tetrastigma voinierianum
GGAAGTAGGTTAAATGCTAGATTTCAACTTCGTGGAACATTGAATGCTCGCAATGCTATGTTTCAAAGAGAAATGGTACTAAGGGTTAGTTTTTAAAGTTAAACAGTATCCCGCTTTGGAAATGACTATAGGTCATATTCTCCTAATGCAGGTGAAATAACCCGAGGACACCTTTGCAACCCTATCATACCAAAACTAGTGGCCCAAAACTCAAGGACTTCTTACATCTTATTTCAAATTACTTCTCGGTTAGCATAGTGAAAAACAACCAATTATTTTTATACAAATAAAAACTCAAACAAAGCTCCTCACCATTATGAATCATTGTTAAAATCATCATGTAGGCGGATCTAAAACCCATCCTCGTGTTCCGATCCTCTAGAGTCAAGTATATCATAGAAGAGTTTTGCTACGGTAGTAGGAGTAGTTTAGGTATAAATATTGTTGATCCGGGAACCCTCTAATGGTGGTACTAAATCAAATGGTTGTCAGTTTGAGGATGGAGCCTATTAGATGATGAGTTGATGAGCATCAGAATCCTCATTACACAAGTATTGGTGACTTAAACCTTTTTGAATTTAGCTGTTAGAATTTCAAGTTTTTTTTTCTCAAATACCGTTGGTCACATGCATAATACTATTTTATTTCTTAGTTAATACACCTGATCTTTTCGGCAGCCTTGTCATTGTTCTTGCTTTGTTCTTTGCTCACGTGTTTATGTACCACTCGGATAGAGATACATATTCGTAGATTGGTAAAAGAGTTATACACCAATTGAACAAGGCCAGAAGTTAGTGTACATAGTGACAAATGGATCCTCTACCCCGAAGAAACAAAGAAAAGTCAACAAGATTCAATAACCCACAAAGATATAGGTCAATGAGACCACATACACCCTCCCAGTGAGTGCACTTCCCGCATCATACCACCTACGGGATGATGTGGGTAGTAAGACCTATTTGATGCCCCTGCTTCCCACTTTTCGCTGAATGAGAGTCTGAAAAACCGCGACACGTATATCCGGAGTTCAAGGAAGCTTGCACAACTTTAAAGTTATGTATCCGATACGACTCGCCAAGCCAAAAGCATTCCATCGACACCGAAAAGACAAGGCCAAGATTTGGCTCAATTCACCGAAACAGAACACACTGAAAATAAATGAACTCGTTGAATTTTTTAGCTGAAGTTTTTCTCAAGACAACCAAGACCAACAATGAAGAGAAAATCTACACTTACCGCCTATGATAATGAGAAGTTTTATCAAGAAGCGTATAGGTTTATGGAAACCATCGCTACGACCACATCTACATGGTTTCGACATGGATGCTTGTGAATCACTTCTATGATGGTATGTCTCCGCCAAGGAAGCAAATTCATCGAAAACCATGTGTGGAGGGGACTTCCAGCAAGCACCCGCATGTAGCTTTTCATGGGCTTTAAACCATGTGGTCTAAACCTCCAAAGCACGGGATGAATCGAATCCAAGAGAGGCTGAAAATGAGGCCTTCGACCCACCAAAGGAGGTACCTCTTCCAAGACACGGAGATGAAAGCAAAACTCGACCACTTTTGACCCGAAGGTTGAGGAGCTTGAAATGAGAAATCACATGAAAGTAAAAAGCAAGCATGGAATCGCCTACATCTCACCGGCACCGCTTTAATTGTCTGGCAGCTATCCCTGGGGAGCATTGTCCACTGCCCTTCGCTGAGGGATTTGATGCAAAGAGGCATGCCCATGTCTTAGGTCAAAATAAGCCACCCACAAATGCCCGCATGGCGTTTTATAAACCCTAAATTGAGGAATCATCCCGAACCTACTCGCGGAGCCTAAAACCCCAAGATGTTCTCATGAGCACAAAGAGTAGTTTAGCTCCACCTCAAAGACAGCCAGCAGCGTTCTCCACCTTCTCTTCTCCTATTGAGCAAGCAATTCTCAATTCTTACTATAGTAGGTACCTTTTGTGGAGGAACAAAAGGTGTTGAATGTTCGAACTAATCGTAAAATTGAGACAAATGAGAGCCATCAAATGTTACAGACAATATGCATTTTGAGATCTCCAACAAATATGACAATCCCAAAGTTCCATTTCCAGGTTGTTCAACTAGCACCAGGGTCCCGAAAGGGGAAATTCCCTTCCTGCATACGAAACCCTAGGGGAATGCATGAGATAGGCTCCACAAGCGATCCCAATGCAAGAATTGATGAAGTCAAAGTAGTAGTAACGTTGAGAAGTGGTAGAGAACTAAGACCAGTAGTCCCAGACCCAGCCAAGAAAGCTCCCACAGTGGTTGAACCACTAGAGGAAGAACAACCAGCAGGGGAAGAGGTAAAACACAAGCAGGGCCCCTCCTTTCCCCACGTGCACTAAAAGGAAAGTTAGTTAACCAAACTAAACTTGAAAGCACTACTCGCAGTGAAGGTTTAACATCCTCTCTCGATACACTCAAGGAAGTCGCCATGTATGCAAAGTTTTAAGGACCTATGCACCGTAAAAAGAGGCCTTAATGTGCAACAGGTGCCTTTTGACTGAGCAAGTGAGTGCCAAATATTGAGTGCAAGACTCTGTAAGCATAAAGATTCGGGTGTCCTACAATTCCATTAACATAGGCTGCACTTGTGTGGAAAGCATTGCTAGATTTGGGGCAAGTGTTAATCTACGCTTTTCCATGCAGGCGCTGGGGGCCACTAGCTTAACTTAAGCCAACCACTACTCACTGTTCTCTAGCCGATAGGTCCATCAAAATACCAAAGGGATACTGAGGATGTTTTAAATCTGACAAATTCTACTATCCAGCTGGGATTTTTGTAGTGCTTGATGACCGAACCGGTCAGTAGGGGCTAACCATGTTAATCATCCCGAAGGCTTTTTTGCCACTTCCAATGCGATCATTAATTGCCTGAATGGGGTGATGTAGCCTAACCTTGGTGTCATGACCTTAGAGCTCAATATCTTCCACTGAGAAAAGCAATACGCACCAACAGGAGGATGACAAAGCAAGAAGAGTACTGCGCCATAGATATCTCAAGAACAAGCAAAATGAGCGTTTGTGCAAGATGTACTGTGTGAGCTGGCTTAATGCAAGAATGAAGACCAACAAGAGTTTCGTAGCGAGCCTATCAGATGGGCAACACCGGAGAAGAAAGGCTGAAGCTTTACCTTTACTTTCACAGGAAGAGGAACATGGTCCCTCAATCTGCTAGATCTCAAGCCCCCGCCTATTGGATAACTCAAATATGCAATTTTTAGGGAGGGAAAAATGCATTGTCCAAGAGATTCTTTCACTATTGAGCAATCCACAGGAGGTTAGTTTGCTTCAAATCCTCCACAGGAACAAGAAAGCAATCGGATGGAAGATTTCTGATTTGAAAGGCATCAGCCCGATCATATGCACCCATCATATCTACTTAGAAGAGGAATCGAAAGCGGTTCGACAGCCACAGAGGAGACTGAATCCGCATATGCAAGAGGGGTGGTACGAGTGGAAGTGTTGAAATTGCTACAAGCCTACATCACAGGCTCCTCATGATCCCGATAGCTCTTGCAGTCCAACCCAAGTAGTGTCTAAAGAACTCAGGGGTTACTACTATGTTCAATGAGAAAGGAGAGGAAATGCCCACCCTGACTTACTACAGGCTGGAGGGTATGTATCGACTGGCGTATTGCTGAATGAGGTGACGCGAAAGGATCATTTTCCCTTACCCTTCATGGACCGGGCCTCTAGAGAGAGTATCAGCCAACCTTCTACCGCTTTTAGATGGGTATTCCTGCCATTTCCGTGATAGAGACAACGTTGTCGATGATCTGGAAAAGACCACTTTCACTTGTCCTCGGTACATATGCCTATAGGAGGATGCCCTTCGGTTCATGCAATGCCCCACCCACTTTTCAAATACAGTATGTCGTTATTTCAAAGATATGGTGGAGCTGGGAGTTATGGAGGTTTTATATGACATTGATAACAGCTTTATGGGAAAGCTTTCGATGAATGCTCATCCATTCAAAACGCCCTCCACAGATGTATCGAAAAGAACCTAGTACTAAATCGGGAAAATGCCATATTTTAAGTAAATTCAGTAAGATAGTGTTAGCACATACTTCTGGTAGGAATTGAAGTGGATAAAGCCATGCAGAATGATCTAAAATTGTCATCCCTACTAATGTGAAGACACAAAGAATTCTTGGGACATGTGCTTTTATCGCGAGGCTCTATCCGAGACTTTTAAAATACAGCCGCTGCCAAGCCTCGGAAAGATGTCAATGGTGCACGCCAAGAAAGGTTCGAGAGCTTAAGGCATATTTGAACAATATCACCCATTGTGATAGCTCCTTAACTGTACTCTTGCCTTTCGAGGTAATGTGCAATGCCAGACCTTGTGTTATCGGAGCGGCTCGACGGTATAGAGGGAAAGCCGTATGTATTATGCGAAAGTAAAACGTTAAATGAAGCTCATAGAAACTACACTACTACGCAGAAAGAATTGCTAGCAAAGGGTCTATGCTTTAGATAAGTTCGATCTTATTTGATTGGGTCGTATGATGTAATCTTCACGTATCATTCAAAGATTGAAACATTCACTCACAAACACGCTAAGGTTCGACTTGATGGGCTCTATTGCTACAAGAGTTCAACCCTCCGTGACAGAGAGATGGGCGGAAGTGGGTATGGAGAAAGTTGTTGCTCGATCATCTCTCCAAATTAACCATAGCACAAAAAACCCACAACCCTCCTATATTTGATGAATTTCCTGAGGAGTCTCTATTGACAGTGAGTATAGCACCATGGTATGCTCACATTGCCAATTTTTTGGTAACAGGAGAGTTCCAAGTGGAGTGGACAGCATAGGACAAGAAGTTCTTCCATGCAAGGGTTCATTCGTACTACTAGGAAGAGCCGTATTTGTTCAAGTATTGTGCTGATCGAATAATAAGGAAATGTGTGCCAGAAGAAGAACAGGAAGGAATTCTCAGCCACTGCCATGATAGTGCGTGTGGAGGGCATTTCGCTGACGTAAAAATGTACCATGAAAGTGTCGCATTCGGGCTTTATTGGCCGTCATTGTTTAAAGAATGCTCACTATCAATGTGCAAGCAAGGTGATAAGTGCCAAAGATCGGGAAAGCATTTCCCGCTTTCACATAATGCCCTTGAACCCCATTTTAGTAGTTGAATTGTTTGATATGGGGCATCGACTTCATGAGACACCATTCCCCTACTTCCTTCGAAGGCTATGCCTACATCCTGTGGGGTGGGACTACGTGTCCAAGTGGGTCGGGGCTAGCTGCCATGCGTGGCGCCTGACCACAAAGTCGTGCTAAAATTCCAAGGAGAAACATTTTTGTATCTGAGTTCCTGCAATTATCGCGATGGAGGTTCTCACTTTTGTAACAAACCCTTGAGAACCTTCTTATCCAAATATGTTAAGCACAAGGTAGCCACCCCAGATCATCCTCAAACCAAGTGGTCAAGCGGAGCTCGCCAACAGAGAGCTAAAGACCATCCCTGATGAAAGCTGTTAATTCTAATGTGAAGGACCTGTCTTTGAAGCTTCTAAACTCATTGGTGGGGCATACAGAACAACATGTTGCCACTATCCCGCTTGAACCTCGTATCGCTAGTTTATGGCAAGGTTTGCCATTTACCGCAGAAATCGAATACAAGGCGCAGTGGCAGCCACGAAATTTGGAAACATGGATATGAACCAGCTGGCCTAAAAGAATGCTTGAGATTGACGAGTTAGAAGAGCTAAGAAACGACGCCTACTAATTCTTCACTGTAAAGGATAAGGTAAGAAGTGGCATGATCGTTTCATAACCTTAAAACTTCAATCATGTGGGACTGTCCTCCCGTATGATCTCAAGCTCCATCTATTTCGGGCAAGCTCAAATCGCGGGAGCCGTGGGCCCCATTTGTCATCGATCAAGACATCCGAATGGTTCTAGCTTGACCTCTCAACCCGAAAGACAAGAGAGTATTCAAGGTTAACGGCAACGAGTAGCTTCCTATGTTGTTCGCCACTGGGCAGTAAGAGAGGAGATATCCTCCTCGACCTCCATGACCGACATTCGGAGCCATCGAAGGTTTGGTCTCCACCTGAGACCAAACCGCAGAACTCGGGCCTCGTTCTTTCTTTATCAGCTTCACTTAATTTATTTTAGTTTTTTTAGTATTTTTATTATATCTAGTTTTTAATTAAAATCTTCTATAATATCTAGCCTTAATGGTTCTTTTTATTTTCGCTTTTATTCCTAGAGTGTTTCAAGCAGTGGACAAAATTTTGCTACGCAGGCTAAAAATTCGCTCCTCGTAGTGAATATTTTTCTAAAGTTTAAAATTTGAAAAAAAAAGGGGAGGACCCTTCGCCTTCTTCGCACCTCTTCACAAGCCCCTTGAGCTCCCTCTCTAAGACCCCGATCCCGTGCTTTTATTTCCATCCTCCTCCAAAGAATTTCTCTCTAAACGCTTTCTTTTTGGAGAGAAACTTGAAACACGCAGGCTGTTTCGTCGCCAGGTCCCCCAATTAACCACAAGCACCATAAAAGGGGCCCCCCAATTCTCTTTTAGCCACCCACTCATGCTTCCTCGACCGACAATTCTCTCCGACACCTAAAGCCACCCCTGTCAGACACGCCTATTTCGCCCTCTCTACTGTCGGTCTCGCCTCACTCTTTATTTGCAAGCCTCCCACAATGGTTCCACGCGAGGAGGACATCGATATAGCCCAGGTTCGCACCCGTTTTCCTCGCTTTGAGATGCCACTCTGCACTTCCGTGGTTACCGCGGTACATCTTCCCGGGCCAAGGTGCCGCGCTACCTCCTTCTTTGTCTCCTGCTACAACCATAATATCGAATCCAGCCTCTGCTGATATCCCAAAGGAGCCACACAAAGGGAGGCTTCCAGCCCCATCCTCGTATCGAGAGCAATGTCCCGTGTGGTCCCCACCCCCCTCCCGTGCATCCATGGCCTCCACGAGGGAACCCAACCACCCAAACAGATCTGCCCCGAGTTCACGCTGTGCCTGAGCCTCTCTGGCCACTTCCTAAATGCCAGAGTCCATCAAGCTCATCGCTCAATTATCCCCCCCGCTCTCAGAATTAGGAAGGCCCACTATTTCACTCATGACTCGATACCCGTGAATGTGGATCGTCGCGCCAAGGACTCTCACCTGAGAGTTCTTTATGATATACCAAAGATCGGGTAGTGGACCCACCTGCCCGAGACGGTGCGGTTGGTCCACGTATCGCTACTGCCGTTTATGACTTCGAGGCAATTTTTCTATCCCCGGGTGGTTCTTGAGTTCTACCATACCATGACATCCCGGGGAGTGTCCAATCCGATGCAGCTTCACTTCAGTATAGATGGTCGTCCTAGGTTACTGCGAACTTCAGATATCACCGCCACTCTAGGCCTACCAAAGAGTCTCCGCTAATCCCGCATTACCCGCTAGCGGGCCCACCTCGCCTAGAGAGATGGTTTGCCTCGCCTCTCAAAAATACAAAGAACCCAGTCTATCCTTGTTCGGAGGCAGTTTCCTCCGCATATGCTCCTCACAGATCACATACTGCGGTCTAATCTGTTCCCGCTTCAGCACTATTTGCAACGCAGAGGAGCTATTCTAGAGGCTCTTTATCATATATCCGAAATTCCGTTCAACCCGCAAAGCTTATCATGACCGCCTTATCATTTCGGCTGAAAAGGTCCACCGCAAGGGCCTGACTCGTGCAGAGACTATTCCCCTTTTGATGCCGAGATTGTTATGCCATGTTGAGCAACTCGAAGTTCCTCGAGGAAATCTACCATTTGCCAGCCTGGCAGAGTTTCGTAGTTGTGATTATATCCCATGAGCGAACCCTTTATCTTACGACACGCTCTTTCGCTTTCACTAGCAGCAGGGATGTCGAGGATGATTATGGGAGGACCCCGCTCTAGGGATGAGTGCTGGTCTCTACAGTAGGCAGAACCCCCTGGCCCGGATCTCTCCATCCCTCCGGGGCCCGCTCCTATCGCCCCAAATCCTCCCTAGACTCCAGTCTGGTTCTCCACGTCACAACAAACATCCGAAAGCACATCCCTGCCACTTCTAGGATTTCTTGGTCAAGCATGGATGCAAAGCCCGCATTTGTCGCTACTTCGCATCTTCGCGGCTTCTCGTGACGAAGACAGAGCGGATGGCTCTCGCGCGAGTCGCTCCTCTCGCACAAAATCAGGCTATTCTTCTTTAGATACAGAGCCACCTTGGTTTCCCACCAGTTACTGTGACAGCACCTATACAGCCCACCACTCATGGACAGGCCGCCGTATCAGCTTCAACAACTTCTTTGGATGTGCTCGTGGCCATGGCAGTAGCTTATGATCCGCCAGCTTCTACACCACCAGCATAGTGAGAAGGTCGCACTTCCTTCTCTAGCTTTCCGATCCCTACCTAGTGAGGACACAAAGGATGCTTTGGTTAAAAGAGTTAGCCGGAAGTGGCATTTTTATCATACTTATGTTTTGTTTTGTTTTTATACTTGTGTTGTTTTAGTTTTATCACCCCCACTTGTCTTGTAATGATCATTGTTAGTGCCTTTATTAGTCAATAGTAGGCAATGGTTTATTTTGCTTAGCTAAGTATTGTGTTCAGCCATTATAAGCTTGTACTAGCCTTTTTTGTTATATTAAAAACTTTATAGCAGTATTTGCATTTTCTATTTTTAAAATCTTACATTTTTTTATTATTTGTTTTAATTAACTTTTGTATATGCATAATGATTAGCCTTGCAATTTGATGAACTTAAGCCTTTCCTAATGGTGTCGGGCAAGTAGAAGGGTCCTATGTCGTAGCTGGAGTGGATGACTACTAAATTTTGTTGTATTTAACCTCGGCCTGCCTTTAGCTAACCACACACCGGAAAGCACGTTAGGGTCTCAATGATAGGCTAAGAAACAAAGACAAACCCCTCTACGATGCAAACCCTTTCCTAGTGTCGTTTTACTCCTTGAACAGGTTACGACCCCCATGCAAAGAAGCGCGGCCAATGTGTCCCACATTAAAGAATAGAAGCATGCATAAAGGAATCACATTGCTTGCCTTGAAACCCGAGCACGGTCCGAGGGGCATATGGCGTAAGCCTTTAAAGCCTGGTGCCCTAAGCCAACTGGTTGGGAGTCACCAACTTAGTGTTCGCTACAAGGGTGGATGGGTGGAGTTTAGCTAGTTGTAGGTGCCGAGCTCAAATCATTCGGGTTCTGTGTGAAACCTCAGAGTTTATGGTCGAAACATCCTCATGGCTTGGTGCCCTAAACCTTCATTGGTTGAATCCCCATTACACGGACTTTGGTGAAGTCGAACCTCAAGATTGCACCTCACAACGCAGCAATTGTGTGGCCAAGGGGCATGTCTGATTCATTTAGGGCCGGTTAACAAGGCCGCGCATTAGCTCGTCGGGGGAGGGAGAGCATGGCCATAGCTTACATCGGAGACCTCGATCAAACAAACCCGTAGCTTTATGTAGAAGAGTCTCGTTCATGCTCGAGGGAGGGAGCTTGTTGGTCGCCAACGCAGCAGAGGCTTAATTCTTTCGAGATGGTTAGCTTAAGTTTTCGGATTCTCATCGTGCATGCTATGCATTACTTGTACAAACCTTTTGACCTCCCATGTTATTGTTCTTACTGTTGATTATCAAGATTGCTACTGAGTCTTCAAGCAATGTGTTTGTCAGGGTGTGGATTAGTGCCTAAAAGTGCTATTTTGAACCCTATTTAAGATAGGTTCTAAGTACTTTGTGTACTAATCATATTAGTTAAACCGATGACACGCGGCGTGTCCCTTTGGTACTAATGATTGCTTCGCATCAAGCCAGGTAGTTTTTGCGTGTTTCGTGAGGCCTATTCTATCATGTCAGTTTTCAGGCATATCGGTTGAGTCGATTTACATCGAAGTTCATATGATTTATCTTCGAATGCATCGGGCCAGAGTGAAGAAATTGAACGTAGGAGCAAGGAAATTTCACACAGAGAAAATAAGCAAAGAGCGAAATTTACACACCCAAAAACTCCCGCTACTTGTAGGAAATTTTGCTACATAGCTCACACAAAGAGCTTAAATTTCACTTATGTAGCTACCTTCCCGCAAATAAAAATCCCCTGCTCCCTTTTTTTTTTGTGTACAAACGACCCCGTTTTGGTTAATTTCATTTCTAACCTCACTGTAATTATACCGCTTAGTTAGATTGGTATTTCACCGCTTTGTAAGGCTATATAAGCCATTTTCAACAATTTGTAACCTAACTTTTAATTCAAGCATTTCAAGATGGCCCCTGCTGGGCCTTCACTTTCTCTCTTCTCTCTCCCTTTCTCACTTTCTAGTAAATCCGTAAACACAATCTTTGATCATGACAACTCAAAGGATGTTCACAGTTCCCTAAACCTTGAAGAGAGTGCTTTCGATAGGTAGGCTTGATATGTTTGCGTGATCCTCTCAGATTTCATCCAAGCGCAGATCGAGTAGTTATGTTTCAAACTTTCGTAAAACTAGGTTTAAAAGCTATTTACGTACTTTGGTCATTTGTTTCTGGCAAGTTTTTAGTTCGGGTTGTATTCTTATAGCGTTAGATACACTGATTATTCATTATTGTCACACAGCCATTGGAAGTAGGTTAAATGCTAGATTTCAACCTCGTGAACATCAATGCTCGTGAAATGCTATGTTTCATGAGAAATGGTACTATGCTGCTTTAAAGTTAAACAGTTATCCGTTTTAAAATAAAAGCATAAAGGTAATTTTTTTTTCTTTTTTTTTTTCTTTTTTCTTTTTTTTTTTTCTTTTTTTCTTTCTTTCTTCTTTTCGCCTTTATGTTTTAAAGTTTTTAAGTAAAATGACTATAGGTCATCTTCCCTAATGCGAAATAACCCGAGGACACCTTGCAACCCTATCATACTCAAACTAGTGGCCCAAAACTTCAAGGACTTTCTTTACACTTTATCTCCCACCATTTCTGCTAAACAGTGAAAACAACCACTATTTTTTATACAACCAAAATCCAAACAAAAGCCTCACCATTATGAATCAGTCATTAAAATCATTTCTTGTAAGACCTAAACCCATCCCCGTGTTCGATCCTAGAGCCGCTATACTGCAGTAGCTTTGCTACGGCAGTAGGAGTAGTTTAGGTATAAATATTGTTGATCCGGAACCCTACTGTGGCACGAATCATGCCTCATGGCATTTAAAGGAGATCGTGGCACGTACTAGAGTATATAGGGTTAGCGCGCTAGCTAGATTATGGTGATGTAGACCAAGGTCATTCCACCATATTTACCTGGGTGGGGAAATTGAGCTAAGCTCTTCCAATTCCAAAGGATGCGGACCCCAGATCTCACCTACACGCTGAAGCCTGCAGTTCTCGGTGTTTACTAGCGCCGCAGCAAGAAGGCCTCCAAAGGGTTGATCTTGATTTATAAACAATTTCCATACAGTTTTGAAATCAACCATCGTGCACGGCCAGCCCGCTCCCGTGGTTATGTGAAAAGTTTTATACACTTTCAGCAAGCTGGTCGAGTCCAGTTCTGTTTATAAAAAGTTTTATAAACTTTTAGTATGAATCTGTTAAGCCTGTGCTCTGTTTATAAAAAGTTTTATAAACTTTAAATTAAACGGTTGAGCCCAGGCTCCCGTGTTTATGAAAAGTTTTATAAACTTTTGAAGCAACCTAAAGCAAGCAAGCAAGAGGTTTATGGAAAGTTTTATAAACTTTTAAAGCAAGGTAAAGCAAGCAAGCAAGAGATTTATGAAAAGTTTTATAAACTTTTAAAAGCAAGGAAGTATGAAAAGTTTTAGAAACTTTTAAAGCAAAGCAAACAAGGTTTCTAGAAAATATTCAAAAGAGAGTTTACGCTTTTGAGAGTTATTTCAAAAGCAAATATTTATAAAGACACACTCACCGAGCTCGCTTAGCCTATTATTTTGTTGTTTTAAAACTTCGTCATGGCCAGCACGCCGGACGTTGGAGCATAGTAGATTCTCCCGACTTTTGTATCGTTGTTGTATTAATAATCTTTTGTAAGGAAATACTTTGAATTTGTATATGAAGTATATGTATGTACATAGTAGTTTTGTGAAATGTAAAGTTGAGCTCTGAGGCTCCTCGGTAAGAACGCCGTTGGTTGCCATATTTGGAAAAAGTGTAAATTGTGTTTACGGATTGGAATATGTCCCATATGCAACTTATTATGCTACCTGAGATTTTAGCAAATCACAAGTTAGAAAAGGAAAATTTATAATGGTTTTCACAATACTGCCGCTTCACAGAATTTCTAGTCGTTAGAAGTAACTGCTTAGATTTCAGTGGTCGCACACCTACCGGCTAGGTGGTGGGGTGTGACAATTGACATGTACCAATACACTAGAATACTCACAGTTTTAAGTAATCAAATGTGGTAGAATTGGGCAAAATTAGTTAACTTTATTTTTTTTTCTTTTGGTTTTTGTTTTAGATTAGCTAGTCAAGCCCATCATCCTCATCATTTTTCTTAGACTTAGCTAGAGCTGGAGCTATCCCATTAATTACTCTAATCACTTAACCAGCATAAGAAGGTTCAAACACAAACACTTGTCCACACTATATATAAATCCTGATAAAATATATGTTCAAGTCATTTTCAAGAGAATTTTAAGTCAATTGCATTTAATTATCTAACTTAATCACGATTAATATCATTACCAAGAAAATGATTTCGGTTTGTTTAGTGTTATTAACTCTTTCAACATCAAACTAACAAGAAAGTAATTTTCATCATAGTCGTCAGCTCTCACAAAAATAAAGTTCACTGATGATCACTAAGATCTCGAAAGCAAATGATTTCACAAGGACGGTATACTTGAAAACATTCTCATAAACACTAAGGATTTTTATTTTGAGGATTTTCAGGCAATATTTCTTTCAAATATATTGTAATTTTTAAAATATAAAATGAGTTTGTACTAACTATTTGTTTTTTTTGCAAATTTATAGAAATATTTTCTAAGTGGGGATCAAAAATAAGTGGTATAGTTAGGATTCTTTAGCAGCAAAACAGGTGCATTATTTGATACAAGAGTTTCATTTGGACCATTAAGAAGGCCAAACAGGTTTTGACCTATGTTTCTGATGATGCTCAGAAGGCATGGAATGATGGATTCAATAAGACTGAGTACATAGCAAGAGCACGACAAAACAAGCTAAATCGGCAAGCCGGTGAACCTGCCACTCATACCGGAGGATCTATCACACATTCTTCACATGCCAAATGCATAGTTAGGTTTTTAAGATAAGAAAAATTTGTTACAATAATATTTTAATTGTGCGATCACATTATATACATTTTTTTGTTTTGAACTCACAGGAGCAAAGTTCTGGAAAGAAGCCTACATACTATGAGATGTTTATTCGCAATCATACTAAAAGGAGTGATGGCTCACCGTGCCAACAATGAGAAAGCCAAAGTTGAAGCATCTAATTAAAATTTAATGTTTTATTATATTAATACTTCAATTCTTTTATTACTAAATTTATAAATTCTAACGTGCGACGCTATTGTTGAGTGCAGGATGATTTCATCCGACTACGAGGGAGTGAATGTTAAAAATGTCGGGGGAGTGAAGAAATCGAGACTATTTGGTATTGGCTCTGAAATATTTCCAACATATCAGAAGCATTGCTCCTCTTTAGCGGCACTCACCGCGACGTCATGCAGCCATGAGTTAGAGAACTTCAATCGCAGCCTTGTATTAAAGAAAATAAGCTATTACATAAATCAGCTAAGGATTTGCAGACCAAGACTAAAAATATGTGAGCAAAACGAAAAATACGTGAGCAAAACCAAAACAGAGGAGATGCATAGACAAATGCAGAGATGTACATGCATGTAGAGTAGACGAAATCACAAGCACTACTTTTTCATGGTACTCCCTAGTAACGGATCGTGACAATGATTCTAGCTATATTTGAGTAATTTATTACCATTTTGTTATTTTAAGGAATACTATTGATTTTATAATAATTAAAAGTATTGTGTATTTCAACTTATTTAATGATATATATACTCAACTATTAAATTACATCTAATGATTTGCTATAATTGGCTTTGAATGGCAACAAGATCGGTAGATGGAATTCAAGACATGTCAAGAAAATAGTATATAGACGTAGATAGAAAAACAAATTTTTTTCATCTCTCGATTAGAAATGAGACTAATTTTTCCTCGTCTCGCATCTAAGATGACTTTAGAGATGGAAAATTTCGGTCTCTAATCAGAGACGAAATCAATCCGTCTCTGATTAGAGACCGAAATTAATCCGTCTTTGATTAGAGACGGAATCAATCCATCTCTGATCAAAGGCAAAATTTGAGACCGAAAATTCCGTGTGTGATTAGAGACGGATTATTTCGGTCTCTGATCAGAGATGGAACAAATTGCCCCACTTAGAGACGGAAAACCACTCCCATCCATCTCTGACAGAGATCAGAGAAATCATGTAACCAACGTTTTTTGTAAGATAAAATTCTTTGCTCTAATCCATATGGAATTGCTTTAGATGGATTAGAGATAGAGACAGAATTGCTCGTCTCTAAATGAAGGTTTTTTTGTACTAGGTGTCTCTAGATAGAAATCAAGTGATGTTCATCCTATAGATGAGTTCAAAAAGTCATCAAAGAAAAACAAAAGTCCTACTAAGTTATTGCATTATTTTCCCTTAAAACCAAGACTTCAAAGGTTATATATGTCATCATGATAGCTTCACATGAAATGGCATGTTGATGGTTGCATGAAAGGTGAGATGATATGCATCCAAGAGGACTTTTTAGCTTGGAAAACTTTGATAAGGTATACACCTTCATTTGCACAAGCACCTTGAAATGTTAAATGCAAATATGTGATGGGTTCAATCCTTTTGAAATATGTCAATTTCATACAAAGATAAAATCCCAGTGGTTCTTATTCCATATAACCTACCACTTTGGATGTGTATGAAACAAACATTCTTATGTTGTCACTCCTTATTCCCGGTCCAAGACTGGGAATGGCTTATTTGATATATTCTTAAAACCATTAATAGATGAGTTAAATGAGTTATGAGAGGTTGGAGTTGAAACATATGATGCTTTAACAAAACAAAAATTTTGTATGCGTGCAACTATAATATGGACCATCAATGATTTTCCTGCATATGTAAATCTTTTTCTCGTTGAGTACTTAAAGTGAAATTTGTCATTCTATTCAAATAAGGATTGTTTGTTATATCGATTACAAAACGGACGGAAATGGTGTTACATGGGTCATTGTCGATTTTTACCGACCGATCATAGATTTCGAAGTGATAAAAGGTCATTTAATGGAAATGAGGAGCATAGAGCAGCACCCAAACAATTGTTTGTGGAAGATGTTCTACATCAACTAGATGGAATGGAACATATTATTTTAAGGCATCAAAAAACAAGATGTTGGCGAAAAGAAAAAGAGAACATGCTAAACTTGAGCACAACTGGAAAAATAAAAACATTTTTTTCCAATTGCCATATTGGAAAACCCTTATTTTGCGTCACAATTTGGATGTAATGTATTTTGAAAAGAATATATGAGATAGTATAGTTGGCACCCTATTGAGTATTAATGGTAAATCGAACGACAACATGAATAGTCATCTTGACTTGTAAGCTATGGGTATTAGAGATCAACTTCACTCTATAGTAAGAGGAAATAGGGTTATATTGCATGCTACATGCTATTCACTAACTTCAAATGAAAAAAATGAATTCTATAAATTTTTTAAAGAAGTGAAGGTTTTATATGGTTATGCTTCTAACATCTCTCGGTGCATACAAGTGAATGAATGAAAGATTTTTGGATTAAAGTCTCATGATTGTCATGTTCTCATGTAACACCTCCTTCCCCTTATGACTGTGGTATTCCCACATAAGAATGTTTGTGCTGCTATAGTTGAGTTATGTAGTTTCTTCAAACAATTGTATTTTAAAGTGTTAAAGACTGATCAATTAGAGCACCTTCAGAATGACATAATAGTCACACTTTGCAAATTGAAAAGAATATTTCCTCCATCATTTTTTGATGTTATGGTACATTTACATGTTCATCTTGCAAATGAGGCAAAGGTCGCTAGACTAGTGCCGTATCGATGGATGTATCCTATTGAGCTGAGTTTCATTCAATTAATTACTATCAATAATTTTATATATATTATATATAGAAAGTATATATATATATATATATATATATGTTTCTTCATCTATGAAACAAATCTATTATGTTATGGATTGACAGCTTACGCATTACAAAGTCTATGTGAGTAATAAGAGTCATCCGTGAAGGTTCGCTGCGTAGGGTACATAGCGTAAGAATGTGCAACCTTTTGTTCAAGATATTTGCATGATGTTGAAACAAAACATGATCGTGAAGAAAGCGGAATTATGGGCCATTGCAAATAACATAAAATGAAGGGTTATTAAATGCATGAGACGCATAATAGGAAAAAAATCAACATCTCGTTCTTAAGGGGCGTAAGAAGGTTTCCAAGCACATTTATATGTGCTAAGTAATTGTGAGGAAGTGAAGTCATTTATTGAGTAAGATGATTATTTGAATAAAACTTTCTTTCAATTCTCATGCAGAAATGTAATTTTGGTCTTTATGAGCATTATAATTACAAATCTTTATTTTTTAGAGAGCATAAACAATCTATAAGGGCTAAGCCTTGTATTCATGCACGAGATGTAGATTTGATTCACACAAAAGAATTCATTAGTTGGTTTAAAGAACGTGTGAGTACATTCATTATATACATTTTCATATTATCTAATAAACATGTATGTTTTATAATCTTATATTTGAATCGATAGGTTATACAAATGCGACATGAAGGTGCCGTTTCTAAACACATACTATCGCTCGGTGGAACTGGGTACATAAGCATGTTATAAAGAACACATCATTAATGGGTTCATATTCCACACAAGAGAACGAGAAAAAGAGAAAAAAAACTCAAAATAGTGAAGTTATTGTAGCCGCAGATGTATCTAGCTTTGCAAGTGTAAGAGACACGAACCCAATTTCTGGTAATGTTTCTTACTACAGTGTGCTAATTGACATAGTTGAGTTACATTACCTTAGTGGAAATAGATTTATTTTATTTAAGTGTGACTGGTGGGATGTAATCAACATTGGAAGGGGATAAAGAATGATGAATATGATTCACTGCTTAAATTTTGAACGTACCATATGCACAGATGAACCATTTGTATTTGTATCTCAAACAAAACAAGTCTCTTATGTTCAAAATTCAAATGAGGAAAATTGACACACTATTGTAGAAATACAAACTTGAGGGGTTTATGATATGAACTAAGAAGTATCACTAATTGATCCAGAAAGCTATTGTCCGCCTCTATAACACTTCATAGTCAATATGATGTGTAATAATCTAGTTGAGAATGATTTAATCAATTAAAAGAAGTGGATATTATAGGAGAAATTGTCTCAAACGTATGTTCTAATTATCACGACAAAGAAACATTGTTGAACGACATAATGAAATTATGTTCATATTTATATTATAGATGATGTGTAGTCAATAATACTAGTAAACACAAAAATATATATTATTTGGATGTATAATGTTGTAATTTATTCTGTGATGTTATTTATGTAACTTATTTCATTTCATTTTATAAATTACTTTATTATATAGGAAATGTCTCATCGACTAGGAAGAGCATGCATTTAAGATCTCCGTAGGGATGACTCGAACAATCCGTTAATAGAATTCGGCAAATTTACAACCTCTTGCAACTACTACTAGTTCTGATGATTTTGGGTTTTTAGATACTTCCACTACTGATATGATTAAGATAATTATGCTTAGTTTTACTTATGATATATGTGTTTACATATGCTTCACTTCTCGAATAGGAAAATTGATTATTTAATTTTATATAAGAGAATAAATTATGTTTTATAATTTTATTCTCATTTTCAAGTGTTCATCTAGCAAAAAGATGACATGTGCGAATCGCGCACTGGACTTTTTTTTGTGTGATGTCCCTATCCTGTGGTGTCTTGTTGACCACCGCTCGAACCCGCGGGAAACTGCAAGGTCTCATATCATGAGACTCATACATGCATAAAACAGCCCAATAGGGCCCACGCCTCCATACAACACAAGATGTATATCTTATACAAAAGGAGCTTTGTTTATGTAAATCGTATTTAATTACAATTTACACAAAACGGACTGCTCTTTCCAAAATTTTACAAAATACTAGCCGCGGCCAGCGAGCCATTTCTTCGCCGCCGTCTCAGTCAACCCATCCCCCCGCACCTCCAGCATCTGAAATAAATGTGTGGCCCTCGCAGCTAGTAATGCCCGGGCATGGAATTTTCCTACATGGGTTGCCTCCCCACCATGGGCGTTCACAATGGCACACCAAATATCTCCACCACATTCACAGCTCATGTTAATATATTAAGATGCATATATTAACAAAACTACATTGACAAAAAAGTGAGATCATATCTATTTCATGACACAAAATTAGCCTCACAATGAAGCAATATACAATCCGGGCAATCTATCATCTCGACTGCCCAATAAAGTGGTCCACAACGATGTGTTATGTTCCACTCATGGAATAACTAAACATCACAAGCCACAATACAACAACTTCAGACCGTCCAACCGATTTAGATTTCACGTCCAAAATCTTGGAATCGGAAACTGATAACCATTCAGTTTAACAAATCATCTATCCATTAAATGAATCTTTAGTCAAAGAGTAAAAACAAGTAGAGAAACCCTCATCTTTCCTGAGTTTGTCACTCAGAATTGGCACCACTCAGCCCCGCCGTGGGATCAATCCTCAGCCTTACCTCTGAAACCACGGTCCCATAGTTATGAATCTTTGCAGAGAAGGTAGAGCTTCTCTTTCTAAAAAACCCCCTTTCTTCTTGTTTTGGTATTTCTCCTCTCCTTCCTTTCTTCTTCAAAATCCATCTTTCATCAGATCGAGGTCAGCAGAAACCTCTCATGCCATTTGTCACTTTCCTTATTTGTTCTAGATTTTCCCTCATCCACTTATCCAACTTAGATTTCTCCACCTCACAAGTGTTATTTAACAACATGGCCCCACTGAGCTCATGTTTCGACCTTATCGCCCGTGACACGTGGCACCTTTTGAGCTACCACCATAAAGTGCCAAGTGTCCCACACTTTCTGACACCGCCAGCCTAAAAACATGAAATTAATTATCTCACAATTCGACGAATTCGACAGCTAGATTTCGCGATAATTTTAATTCCCAACGATGGAAGTCCTGCTTCGTCATCCCGAGATCTAGAAAATTTCATGTTGACCTAAATTATTTTCAGCCCAGTATACCATTTTCTCTGGTTCACACAGAAACCTAAAATCTCTAATTTTCCAAAAGAGTAAAATGGTAATTCATCGAATTTCGTCAAATTTCGAGACAGTCGAAATTTCATGTTTTTCGAAAAACTCCATAGTGACGCGTGACATGGCGTGGGCCTGAAAGTGGCTCCACATTGAGCCACGTGTCAAGCTGTGAGCAAGTCAAAACACGTAGAGCCTCAAGAGTAATCCATGTGGACATGTGGTAACCCATGAAAAGGAAGGAAATCCACTATTAAGGATAAGTGGAGTAGCGGATCCAAAGAACCACTGAAGTGACGGGTGGTGATGAGAGGACAAGTTCTCGACCATCTCAACCAAATTTAATGAGAAGAGGAAACAAAGAGAGAAAGGCAACCAAGAGAGGAAGAGAGAATAAGAAAGAGAGTTTAGGAAAGAGGCTCACCTTCTATTTTCTACTACTCTGGTCCGTCAACCCCCGCGAGACAAGAGGTAAAGTTAACCCCACCTAAGAGTTACGCTGGTGGTACCTGGGCATGTTTCGAAACCCAAGAGGTAGCGTCTTACTTGATATTCTTTGTCTAAAAAGTCATGAAATGGTTTTGGGTGTTGTGAGGCCTGAAATGGCCATGGATTTTGGTTCCAAAGAAGTGAACGATGTTGATGAGGGCGGCCCGCGATCGCCCACTACCGTTGGGGACTGTCGGGAAACAATCGATCATGTTTAACTTCAAAATTGTCCATGTGAATTTTTGCTGTAAGAAAAAGTATTGTTCCAATTCAGATAATACATGTGGAAAATGATATGTTAATGCAATAAATTGATGTTAACATGAGTGGTTGAATTATATGAAATATAATTGTGTATGAACCATTAATCTGACGGCAGGAATCGGGCATCATCGATTCGATGTGCACGCTACACGATCGCCTATATGTATGGTTGTTCACCACTCACTGAATGTGCATTGAGTATGTTCGGGACTACGCTCATCAAAGACTCAAGTAGTTCAAATAATAAAATGAAAATTAATTAGATAACATATGTTAGCACAAAGATAAACATTAACTCCCTCATGAAGCCCTAACCTCGGTGTAAGATAACCGTGATAGTCCTTAAAATTTGGTATGGGTAAGAGACCGTGGTAATATCCGCAATTGATCTATTTGGGCAGACCTGCGGTGTAAGTCGAAATTTTTGTTGCCCAAAATAAAACACAGTCATATTTACCACTTAGACCTAGAGTTGAGTGATAGGAGTCGGAATTGGTAACCCATTAGCAAATTGCATTGGGTGTTGGTGAGCCGACAAAGGCTCGATATATGGCATTGGCACACGCTGACAATGCCACACTTGGCATAGGTACGTATGAGTCTATGAGTGACCGGGTATGGGGCATGGAAACATTTTTACATGATAGAAATCATTCCAAAGGTGCAGAATCAAAATTATAAGAAACGTGATATCGCGGATGCCATTGCATGCGTTCATTTTAGGTGGGAGGGCTTCTCTTATTAGTACCTAACATGGTTTTGCTCTCCGGCTTATAAAGTGGTGTTTTAAGCACTTTTCAGATAGCTGAATATACTTTAATAACTCAATTGATACATGCCGAAATTTCCATAAGCCACCACTCACACATTTTGTGGAAGGCTTTTGTAGTTTCTGCAGTCAATGCTCATTATTTCTAATCCATCAAATCAATTACCATGAACTCGGAATAAATTTCAAGAGATAAAAGAGATCTAACCAGAGGAAATGGAGCAAAATTGTTTAGCGAGAAGGAAAGCTCACTGTAATTTTTACAGCATATGGTATTCACAACCTACAAATTTCGTAGGTTGGTAAATTCTCACAGTTAAGTAAATTTCGCAACACCGCTCCCACTTTGCCGTCATCGCTAATTCGCTTTTGTGGCTTTATACAAGTTTTGCCTCGATGTAATTTTTTGTTCATTTGCACACTTTTGTAATTTCCTTACATTAAGCACTCTGGCATAAGCTCGCCTTGTTTTGTAAATCAATCAACTGTCACCCACCAATCAACAACAAACTTTACCAAGCTTCCTCGTCTGTCAGGATTTTCTCTCCCTTCTCTTATTTTTTCTGTATTTTTTCTTGGTAGCCAAACACCCTGATGACAACAAAATCTGGCGGATGCTCGCCAAAAACCCTTCACCTGAAGGGAAGGCCAACAGTGTTGGTTTTGAGGCAAGCTACATGTTCTCATGTTTCAGCGTGGGCATTAAGCTCAGGTTCTCAAGCCACCTTAAATTAAAATCTCTAGGCATGCTCTCTCAACATGTATTTGGCAAGCTTTTGTGTTCAGATACTATCACTAGATCCACCGATGCCCGCTAGTTGTCTCCTCATTAGTTACTGTAGGGTAGGTTTTTGAGAGATATGTTTCACCAAGGAGTAATATTTGAGCCCAATCAAATGCCACTTTTCAAGAGGAAAACTTTAGTGGTTTAGGTTTTAAAGCTAAATGAAGATCCTCAATGTGTGAAACACTCATGTCATGATCTCCAACGCAGAAAGATCCCGAGGACAGCGCCTACACCTAAAAACCCTAAGCTTCCACGGCCCTAGATCACAGCGAATTTTCTCAACTTTTTACCAATCTATTTCCCAAAGCTTTCAACCATTCGACCCACACTGCTTTTTCACAAACCCTAAAAACCAACGAGAAAACACCATTTTCAATGCACTGCACCTTCTCTCACGAAGAAAACCCATCCTCAGTTCGACCCTGAGCCACCACTCATAATTGTGGCAGCGAGTTTTTGCCACGTCGGCAGGAGGAACCCAGATAAAATTCTTTGTTGATCTCAACACCCAATGCTAATGAATCTCAAAATGGCTGATTGCTCGTGATGAGCCCTTAGTGAGAAAGTAGTGGGAATTTGGTGATTTCACATCACAAGCCGGGTGAATTCTCATTTCTTTATTTTACCATTTTTCCCTCACTGCGTCACTATTGTGGGAGTTTTGAGGTAATTTCACTGGCCAGGAGTTTGAAAACTTTGATCGCACACCGTTTTTTCCCGTATTGACTTTGTAGCTGGTTATTAACTCCTTTAGGTAGCCTTGTTTTGTTGGGTTTCGCCGTTGTGTGTTCGGTATGAAGCAAACTGGCAAGGGACGTGAACACTACAAAAGTGCATTGGAAAGGCTATGCTCCACTTGAACAAGGGTGTGAACAGTTTGCACACCAATCGATGGAGACCCCACCTAAAGAAAGCGTGCCAGAGCCAACAAAGTTCCATGCAAGAAACCAATGCCTACGATCAATGAGGGATCACATACACCACCAGGCGGTGAGTGCACCCTCCCCAGATGAGGCTCTGCGAGATGGCGCGAGGCCCTCATTCAGCTCCCCTACTTCCCACTTTTCGCTGGTAAGGAAAACGAAAATCCATACACACACATCCCGGATTTTAAGAAGTTCCGCGACTTTCAAGGAGGGTGTACTGGACATTGACTGTTCTAAGCCGAAAGCCTCCCTACCTTTCAAAGATAAAAGTCAAAATTTTGGCTTCAATCTCACTAAGGCCAAGACTGATCAAAGAACTGGGGTCAGCCCAAAGAGAATTTCGAAGAAGTTCTTCAAGAAACACAATACTAACAAATTGAAGAGGCAACCCACACCTTTGCTCATGATACAGGTACCTATCACGAAAGGTATCTTGAAACCACGACAATTTCCACACCATGGTTTCGACACGGATGTTGGTCAACCATTTTTATGACGGTATGTCCCCCTTCCATGAAACACCTTAGAAACCATGTGGAGGGGACTTCCTAAAGAAAACTAATGGCCACGCGATTTCTCAACTATGTCGGCCGAGACCTCCAGGTGTCAAGGGGGATTTTAACCAACCTGCGGAAACCTGACAGATAAAGGCCACCAGTGAACCCAAGGGGAGGCATTTATTCACTCGTCGAGGAGCGTGAGCGAAATGTCATCTTCTTTCTTGACCAACACGGGAAGAAAGCTGAAAATGCGAACAACACGAGGCATGCAAGAACCCAAACGCCTGCATTCTCTCCAACTCGCGACCGCCCAATCATCAGTCACCATGAGCATCACTATTCACCGTTCTCTGTAAGTGATTTTTCCGACGCTGGTGCCAGGCAAACATAGTGGATCAAAGTAGGCACCCAATAAATGCTCCACATGGAACAATTTCCACAATTCAAATCGAGGAACCATCCTAATTATCGGGCGAAAGCAAAACCCCCGCTATACTCCCACGTGTTCACAAAGAAGAACAACCTCACCCTGTCCCAGAGAGAAGCCATTTAAAATTGAGCAAGGTAGTGGTCACTGTGAAGAACATAAGACGTTGAATGCCTGCATCACACAGAAATTCAAAACACAGTATGCACCCCCAACAAAATAGGATTCATCTGACTTGGGCCTCCAAAGATCAGTCAAAGAAGAAAAGAAAAGGAAAATTTCCCCTTCAAACAAACCCAGAGCTGATGCATGAGCCCCTCCAAAGCACCCTGAATTCGCACCCGAATGCGAGGGTCAATGTATTCCATCAGCCCCAGAAGTGCAAAGAGTCACAGCAAAGCCATCACCTGCTGGCAATGCACCTGTAAGTGAAGCCGAGAGACTCCAACTCCATTTTCCAGGCAGCTGATCAAGCATCGTTGAGGGCAAATAAGTCATCCCCACCTTTCCCTCATGCATTGGGGCGGAACTGAAAAGAAGGCTATTAATCAGCGTGAAAATGATAGAAGTGCTAAGGTGCAAAGGTCAACATTCCCCCTACTTGACATGACGCGTAAGCCCACCTGAGGCAAAAATTTCGGAAGTGAACTTTCAGGTACGTTGAAAAGAAAGCCAATGACAAGAAAGCCTTCTACTAAACAAGTCAGCCATTATCTAATGCAAGACTCCAGTGAAATGATAAGATCCCGGTTGTCCTACCATCCTCAATTAATATGGAGTACTTGCTGAGGAGTTTTTCACTGCCTGTATCCTTGGGAGCAAGTGTGAATCTCCCTCCCTATTCGACATGCATAAGCAAATACTGGGGGAGCTAAAGTCACCTCCCATCACATTGTTCTGCTGATAGGTCAATCAAAATACCAGCGAGTACAGAATGGAAGATGTCCCGGAGAGCAGGACAAGTTCTACTATCCAAGACTTGTTGTACTTTATTGATAGAACCAACAGCCAGCGAGGCCATCATGTGGTCATCATCTGAAGACTATCTGTCACCCCTCCAATGCAATTATCAATTGCATCGGTGTCATGCAACTCACCTTCGGAAACATGTAATCTGTAGGTTTCAACATCTCCACCCAAGTAAAAGCACAATGCAATCACTGGAAGATGTCCCTGAAGAAGTATGCATCATTGACACCATCCTGTAGGAACAAGCTGATCAGCAGGGTATGCTAGATATACTAAATGAAGAGTTAATCAGTGTGCGTAAGAGCAAACGCGGAAGTTGACATGAAATCACAGTGGCATTGAGGCTGAAAACATGAAATTTTGCCGTTGTTAATTCGAGAGGAAACGCTGAGCCCCTAAAATAGAACCAGCCCTCTTGTCAGGGAGCTTCAAGTGGCTAAAACATTTGAGCATCATGAGCAATGTCCAATGGTCATTTCATCCTGCTCGAAGATTGCACAAAGAGGGTAGTCGTCTGGGTCCCCAAATGTATCAAGCAAGCTCCTGGTGGAAAATGCCGCATTGAAGGGCATTCTGCAAGAAGATACCACCCACCATCTACTTAGAGGAGGAGGCAAGTCGCTGAGGTAACCACAAAGAAGGCCAAACCCACAGATATAAGAAGCAAGAGCAGAAGTTCTTAAAGCTTCAAGTGTAAGTCGGAATCATACCCCATATCGACACAAAGACCGTGAGTCCAACCCAAGTAGTGCCTAAGAAATCGGGGATAACCACGGTGCACAATGAAAAAGAAGAGGAGATACCCACTCGCTCTCACCACCTGACGAGGGTATGCATCGATTATCGGCTACAATGAAGTAACATGGAAAGATTCACTTCCTCTTCCATTCATGATCAACCGTTGAGAGGATTTCGCCACCCCTTTTATTGTTTCGGATGGCTATTCAAAGATGCTTCAAATTGAGATTGCTGCAGAGGACCAAGAAAAGACAACCTTCACATGCCCATTTGGCACGTATGCATACGGGTGAGGACGCCTCTTGCCTTTAATGCCCCACCATATCAAATGCAATGCAAAGGCTCAAGATTTTTAGCGATTTGGCAGAGCCACATCGCTTGAGGTTTACATGACTACACATTACGCCTGCGGAGGGAGTTTTAAGGAGTGCCTAATCAACCTGAAAACTATCCTGTCACAGGTGCATAGAGAAAAACCTATGTCACTGAGAAACGTTATTTATGTCAGCCGGCATTATATCAAAGAACATTTCAGAAAAGAATTGTTGATAAATAAAAAATTTATTTGATTTCAAACTGCCCTCACCCACGAATGTCAAGATCAGAAGGTACTTGGGCATGTGTTTCTACAGAGGTTCATACGCACTCTCAAAAATTGCCAAACCACTTTATGAAGCTCCTAGAAAGATGCTTGCCCGAGTGGGGATGCGTAATGCCAAAGAAGGCTTGAAGAGCTCAAAGCTTATTTAACCACTGCACCAATAGTGAGGCCCCCGGTGCAAATGTTCTTTCGGTGCTGGCGTGGGCGATGCAAGTGACCTCGCCGCCAGAGCAGCCTTCTGACAAAGAGCGTATGAAACGCATGTGCTTCATTATGCTAGCAAACATTGAATGAAGTTTCAGAGGAATTTGCTCACCACTGGCAAAGAGTTGAAATACAGTCTATGCCCCGGATGCGTCGCAAGATATTTGATAGGGCGTAAATAATATTCATTGTGATCGTTCGCTTTGAAATTATTGTCACCGCTAAAAATGTCATACTAGACTACCCGGATGGGTCCTTACTACAAAGAGTTCGTCTCTGCGTGATTCGGGATAAGAAGGGTCTGGAAAATGTTGTTGCTGATCACCTCTCCAGACTAACCATAGCACATAACACCCATAACCCTCCAATTATGATGAATTTGCCAGGAGCTCCCGTACCATCATAGATGCGTTCGTTCGCTCACACTGCCAAACCCTCTTCTTTTGGTACCGTGGGAGTTGCCAACGTATCGGAAAGCAATGGTGACAAGAAGTTCTTCCATGCCAAACCACTTACTATTGTAGTTGAACCCTATTTGTTCAGTAAAATATTGTGCTGATCAAATAATCGTAGCGTGTGTGCCTAAGGAGAACAACCAGGATACTCGGTGCCACCGCCATGACAAGCGTTTGTGGAGGCCATTTCGCTTCCCGCGTAAAACAAAGAATGAAGGGTGTCACGAAAGTGTGTTTCTAACGCCGCCTTTGTTTTCGCGATGTCAAACATGTGCAAACACGCGACAAAATGCCAAAGGTTGGGGAAAATATCCGTCGCTATAAGGATGCCAACGAACTATTCGCCGGTTGGTGTTATTTGACATTCGGGGGCATCGACTTCATGGGACCATTTCCTACTCCTTCGATATACTTACATTCTCGTGAGTTGACTTATGTGTCGGCGGGTCGAAGCAAGGTCGCGTGCAGCAAATGCATCACAAAACCATTGAAAATTCTTACAAGGAGGAATTATTCCGTATTCTGAGTCCCCAAAGCCATAATCACATGGAGTTCACATTGCAACAAACCTCTTGGAGAATCTCCTAGAATCTCTATCGAGTATGGTATTTAAACCTGGCCACCCCTTATCCTCGGACCGGTGGCGGTAGAGCTAGCCAACGAGGAAATCAAGACTATATTGATGAGAAGTGGTGAGATTCAAAAGCGGGAAGGATTGGTCTCTCAAGCTTGGATTCCTTGTGGGCATATAGAGATAACTTTTAGAACCATCGGAATGTCCCCTTATCGCTGGTTGTAAGGCGAGGCATGCCACCTGCCTGTGGAAATTGAATATAAGGCATGGTGGGCAATAAAGAAATTGATCTAGACATGGGAAGAGCCGACCTTAAAAGACTCCTTGATATCAATGAGTTAGAAGAGCTAAGGAATGACGCCTACTTCAATTCGAAAATTGCGAAGGATAAGTTAAAGAAGTGGCATGATCAGCTCATAATCCGAAAGAACTTCCAATCAGGGGACTCAAGTCCTACTCTCGACTCCAAACTCCACCTTTTTCTAGGAAGCTCAAATCAAGATGCAATTGGACCATTCATCATTCATCAAGCACACCTAATGGTTCAGTGGACCTGCTCAACCCCGAGAATGATAACAAAGTGTTCAAAGTCAATGGGCAAGGTGAAGCCATGTTGTCTTTGACAGCACAACGCTGCCAGAGCGAGGAAGAGAAATTCTCCTCTGGACCCCTGAAACTCTCGAGGCTTCACACATTTGGAGGTAGCTTCTCTGATATGTGATCACTAGCTATAATACAATTGCTTGGTCTTGTTTAGTTAAATTTCATTTTTGCTTTTGATCTTTTGTACGGTGATCGGTTAACGTATACATTGTATTGGCAGCTCACGACGAACATCATCCACCGTGACACCTTGCACATCAGGATGGGGATATTCTTCATCCGCCACCGACTGAGGAGGTACCACTTCCTCATGCTTTTCGACCTACACCCCATTGCGGATGATGGCGCCGGTTTGGGGAGGGGAGGGAGAGTTAGTGTTAAGTGAGTTCATGTGCGATTACGGTTCTTGTGTACCACCTTTCAAACAAAAGCCATTGTTGAAAATTTAGGGAAGCATTGTTTACTTCTTTACCAAAAAAAAAAAAAAAAAAAAAAAAAAAAAAGAACGAGCTGAAAGATTGAAATACCAGTGTATAATAATACAGCCTCTGTTTTCTCTACCCTTTTTATCTCATTTGCCCCATCTTGTGGTTTTGCCTTTCAGTAAAGTGAAGAGTTGGAAGCAGCGTATTATACCATCATTGCAGACTAGTCCATGCCATGGCCCAGGTTGTTCGTCGGTTGAGACCAGTAATCGAAACCAATGTCTTACCACCTTTATCTAGCCACACCACCACCGGTGCACATCGATTTTCATCCATAAGTGAGAAAGTGCATCCCCACTTGCACAATGGCCTTAACTTAGTTGTGACCTATAATGAGTTAGAGTTCCCCAAGAAAGAAGGCTAATGTGTCTTCAACGAAAGAAAAGACAAAGAAAAAGAAAAAGAAAAAAGAATAAGCATGGAGTGGGGGAGGGAGAGTTAGTGTTGAGAAGTGGGATTCATATTCTTGATTACGATTTCTTGTCTTATATAGAGTAAAGCCCATTTGTTGTAAATTTAGAGGCTTGTTGTTTACTTCTTTTTACCAAAGCTGAAAATTGTGTGAAATACACCATTGTATATAATAATACAACTCTATTTTTCTACCCTTTTGCATCTCATTTGCCCCTATATTTTTGTGGTTTTGCCTTTCCCGTAAATTGAAAAGTTGAAGCACTGTATGCTACCATCAATGCTAGACTAGTCCCATGCATGATTGAGTTGTTCGTCAGTTGAAGACCCAAGTAATCAACCAATGTCTTCCACCTTTATCTAGCCACACACACAGTGCACATCAGTTTTCATCCATAGGCTGAGAAGCTGCATACCACCCCTTACTTTGCAAAACCGGCCTTAACTTCGTTGACGGCCTATAATAGGTTATAGTTCCCCAAGAAAGAAGGCCAATGTGTCTTCCAAACGAAAAGAAAAGAACAAGAAAGAAAAGAAAGAATAGAAAGGCACGGTGCCTTTTCAGCAACTGAAACGAACAGTCAGGGGTATATGGTGAAAGCCTTTAAAACCTTCAATCTCTAAGCCAGGCGGTTGGAGACCATAGGCACCCAGTGCTCGCCTTAAGGTGGATGGGTGGAGTTGGCAGGTTGGCCAGATTGGATTCGAGAATCGTTCGAAGTGGGGTGAAACTGTGGGTTTGTGGTTGAAAGATCACTTTTGACTGATCTCACAAACCTTAGTTGGTTGGGGTCATCGGTGGATCCCCATTACCGGTTTAGTAGTAAGAGGTTTTCGTTGCACCCACAATACAATGAAGTATGAAATAAGGTGAACTAAATATGTATTTAGGTTGGTCGGCAATTTGAGCATTGGCGTGAAAGCTTGGTGGGGGGGATAGTGCTCTTGACTTGTTGTTAAAAACTTATCACCTCAACACTTAGATTTTGATGGAAGTTCAGGTTGATTTCCTTGCAATGAACACTGCTTTAAACTTGTCCCTGTATGGAACTTATTCTCCCAAGCTGGTTTTTGTATAGAGTCCCAATTTTCCTCCCGAGAAGGTAAGACCTCACTTATATACACACTTTGGGCAATGGAGTCCCTTTTGCATACATATAACCTGCATGATCTTCCTTCTTCTTATCATTGCTAAGGGACTAGCAGTAACCTCATGTAATGTGGATCTCGGGGGAGCCGTTAGTACTCAAATAGTGCTATTTTGAGCCACGTTATAGCGGGTTTTTACTAAGCACTTTTTGTATACTAATCGACAATAACTCAATTGATACACATTGGGGTCTCATTTTATAGCGATCACATTTTGTAGCTATTTTTAGTAGTTTTGCAGGTCAAATACCTCATTATCTTCAATCTGATTCAAACACGATGAACAATGAATTGAAGATGCACGATCAGACGAGAGGGAAATTGGAGCAAAAATTGTTGAAGAAGGAAAGCTCGATTCAAATTTTACAGGGTTCAGGAAATTAGCAACACGCAAATTCCTGAGGTTAAATTACCATGGCTCTTGCTCCTAGCGTTGGCCTTTTTGACCATTTGTGGTTTATACAAGTTTTGCCCCTTAATGTAATTTTGGTTCATTTTGCACACTTTATGAAAATTTCATAGTACTAAACACCTATATAAACTCGTTGATCTTGTTGTAAATCAATTAAAGCTGTCACTCCGTCAACAAGGTGATAAAACTTGGCATGAAGCTTCTATTGGTTGGTGATTTTTCTCTTCTTTCTCTTATTTTCTTGCATTTTCTTGGTAGTCAGCTTTTACACCTGATGATGACAAATTAAGTGCTCGGCTAAAACCCTTCATCCTTGAAGGGAAATGCCTTGGAGTGTGTTAGTTTGAAATGACTACATGTTCTCATGCTTTTCATGTATGCATTTAAGGGGTGTTATTTGTGCCTTAGCTACCTGGGTTAAAATCTCTCTTGATCAATGCTCTCCCTAACGTGTATTGTTTGGCAAACTTTTGGGTTCGTTAGTGCCTGCTTCGAATCACGATGCCCAGTTAGTTATCCTTATTATTTACTATGGGGTAGGTTTTTTGAGGGCTCTGTTCTACGTTAAGCGGACATTATGCCCAATCCAGTATTACATATAGAAGCTTTTGGGGTTTGGGTTTTGAAGCTAAATGAGATACGGTTGAGGAAGCGACACTATGTCATGATCTCAATGAGAAAGAACCCAGGGACATGTCGGTCTTTTAGAACCATAAGCGGGTATTTGAGAGACTTCAAAAATTCTCTTGCCTTTTTACTTCAATCTATTTCTTTCAACCATTCACCCACCACATTTTTTCTGCAAACCCTAAAAATCCAACGGCCACCATTTCAATGCTGCTGTAACTCTTCTCTCACAAGAAAACCCATCCACAATGTTGGAAACCAGAACCTATACTGGTAGCTTTATACGTCGGTGTGGAATCTGAGACTCATAAATTTTGTTGATTCAGAACATTACCTTTGCGGCTGCGAATCACCCTCGTAGGAGAATTCAACTACTTGAAACTTTTTGCACTCACCCATCGTGGGATCCCTTTTCAGGTATAGAGTGTGAGGAAGATGGAAAAACTACTTCAGAGGTGCTTTTGAAGAAAGCCGACATGTGACTTCCCAGGTATATTTTTTGTAAAACATGTATGAAACGATACATTACATGTTTATAAAGTGTAATTAACTCTTAAAACTATTGTAATATAGTTTGTTATATTTGGTGAATATGGTTATTGTGTCTGGGCCCAGCATTGTGTTTACTCATGTTTGAAAGTCTCTCGGGTAGAGGAACACTCATTTTACATTAACAAGGACACTCAGTAGCTATATATGTATTCCGCGGGTTGACGGATTACATCCTTATGAACCGGGGGCAAAGTCACGCAATTTATTTGGCATGAAACAGTGAAAAAAAACACATTTCAATACAAAGGCCAAGTTGTTTATCGACAACGGTGAAAGACTTATAGTTACATGGGACATTGGTACGATCAACACAATGTACCCATCAAATCGAATTGGCATCACGCGTTAGTAAGATGTATGAAAGGGGAAAAGCTTTGGGCTTTAATATTGGTATGTCAATTCTATTCATCTAAATTATAATGTTATTGTTTAAAAATGAAACATCTCTTAGTGCCATATGACATTTTCATGAAATATAAGAAATATGAAATGGATGATGAAAAATACTACATTCTTCAATATTGTGAAAGTATTGAGTGTATAGAAATAAAATGAAGGCCAAGTATTATGACCCTTATAATACACATGAAAATAGATTGCACCACAAACCTCCACACTTATCAGAAAATGAATAGAGGTGACTCATTAACTTTTGGGGCATACTTGAGGCAAAGGTAAACATAATGATTTTTTTTTCATATAGTGTATCCTTTCATACTCATCTTCAAATAAGATCATATTTATTAGTTATATCTAATTTAATACTTCATTTATAGTAACTTTTATTGTATTTCTAGTAGCTACATAGGTGATATATTATTGTTTAATTGATATAGGATATCTCTAAAAAAAAACAAAGCTAATAGGGCAAAGCAAGTTATAAAGAATACATCGAGATCAAAAAGTTATGCTCAAATCCGATATGAACAGGTAGAAAATTTATTAATCATAAGATTTGCTTGTACATCAATAATTCATAAAAAATAACTTAATTGTTTTATTTGTAAGAATAGACATAAAAAATGGACGATCAAACTAAGCCTAATAGAGTTGAGATGTTTGTCTTAACACACTAAAAAGGTAGGGTAACTGTGATGATTGTTAAATGGATCATGGTAATGAAGTGTCTAGAAATTTTGTATGTACTTATATTTCTAAATCATAGCCACATACTAAATTTTGTACACAAGTCTAACAATTATTTTGTTTTTGTAATGTCAAGATTTGACGTTTTATCTAACTTGGAAGGGGATGTCTTATTCTTCTCTTGCTGCTTCTACTGCTTCTGCATCATCTGTAGCATCTACATTTGTAGATGACATATATGCTCAAGTTATGGATTTGATTACTCTACCTTGGTCTTTGGTAACTTAATGGGACAAGGCAATCAGAGATCTGCTGTGCTGACTTGAAAATGCGAGGAATCGGTAAGGGTTGCGGTGAGCTTAGTTTACAACGACAAGCGAAGAACATTTGAAGAGAGTTGAGTAGAAGTTCAAGGAAGACGAGGAATAAGTGAAAGAAAAGTTTGATGGAAAAATTATGGAAATGCACCAAAGAGTGTAAGCACAACTGAAGCAGGATGATCTGAAGCCAGTCACGATAATTTCAACAAAATTAGTAGTAGACTTACATTTATACTACATTTTATCGTCCCATTCTCTCATTTTTAGTTTTTATGATGTTGATGGTTGAATTTAGTTGACTTCTTACATTATATGTTAAATGTAAAACTAAATTTATATCTCTTTTATTGTTTTTGTCATGTATGAGTATTTCATTCCTCTTAGCTTATGATTGCATGGTGTTTGTTTATGGGCCTGAATTCTTATACTATTTTAAATTTTGAATTTCATAATTGTTGAGTTGCTTGATTGCATACACAGGTCTAAAAGACTAATTGTTTATTACAGGTTTATAAAATGAGAATCTATAAAAGATTGGTGTTTAAATTTAATAATTTTTAGTCACGATAGGAGCAAAGCGTGAGCCAAAGTAACATATTTAATCACGGTCACGGAACATACCATGCCCATAAGCTTATAGATAGAAAACCTTTTAGCCACGGTTTTTCTCTTGATCGTGGATAAAAGGGGCACATTTAGTCACGGTTATCATCTAACTTTTAGTCACGGTCAAGATGATAACCATGGCACTAATATCATACCAGCTAAATATCTAGCCGAGGTTTTTTTCATCTTGACTATGACAAAAGACTCCTTTTTTGAGCTAATCGCCCTTGTTTTTGGGTTATGGTTTTGCTATGGTAGTGCAATAAATGGACAACAGATTCTGTTGATCACATGGAAACATGGCTAAAACCCCTTTGTGCCTACTATTGTGGCGGCAGTCCGCAGTTTCATAAAACCGCGACAATAGGTTTTAGTCACGAAATTCAATGATTTGGTGATCGTGACCTCTCCTATTTCTTGTAGTGGATATTGAGGGGATGAGATTCACGAGCGTCTAAAGTTGGCTTGGATTCATTTTATTCATCCATTCATTGGTTGATTTGGTGAGACACACAAGGAGATTGATTGGGAGCTATCCATGCTTGGAGTAGCTATCCACGAGATCTTGCTCTTGCTCATATCATGATGAAGCGATATAAATCACTTCTATTGCAAAGAAGTGCTTGGGCTTTTGTATGAGTTCAAATGTTGTGTAGGGAAATAAGGGCTCGTCTTTATATTCCCACTACTCGAGATGATATTGGATTGGGAGAAAACAACGGTGAGAGAAAGAGAGTCTTATCTCACATAGACTAACATGTGACTTAATATAGATATATAGTGGAATCCTTTATGTAGGGACCCGACCCAGGATAATGACAGTGCCATGCTGATCTCTTGTCTTTGTGATTGTGTGAATGTTTATGACACATTTATCTCTTTGGTTTACTTTTCAGGTCATTGTTCTTTATCCTCTCTCATCATAATAATGTGACAGTGTTCATCACATTGATGAAACATACATTCCTTACTTATACAAAACAATCGTGTTTTTTTTTATATGTATTCTAGTCACTATAGATTTTTCAAATATGTAGGCTTAAAGCATTGTCATTATGCTATTAACTTGGATGTTATGTCATCCGTTAGTGTTTTTAATGTATTTGGATCTATGTGTTCAATCGAATGTATTGTTAGTTTGATTCAATGAAATTTTCTATTTAAATAATAATAATTACAAGTAATTTTAAAGGGGTTTTTTTTTTAATTAGTTTTACAAAAAGCCTAATTTATTTTAAAAATTATTTTTATTTTATTTTTATAGAATATCATTAAAAAAGAAGAATATTGTTTTTGTCTAAAATTATTTTTAAATATTGTGAATGGGACGGAGGGTTAGGTCTTCAAAAAACATGATGATGAAGAAGACACATAAGAGAATATCTCGAGATTCTTTAGCAAGTGAATGATACTTAATTCGTTCATAAAAGAAAGTAAACATGAAGTAGAACTCTGATGTGCAACTCTCCTCCTAAATATACATTGAATTTTTTTGTAAAAAATAAGAAGAATAATTTATTCTTATTAAATAATTATTTATTTGAGTTCATTCTTCTTAGCACGTGACGAAAGAAATAGGCTTGCAACTTTTGCGTTACGCCCGTAATACCTAGACCGCGGATCCATAATTTGTGGTTTGCATGAAGGAACGTGTCTTAGTACCCTACATTGCGACACTAACTCAATTTTCTTCTTTTTTTTTAAATAAAACCACACCCCATTCTTATCATATTATTGTAATCACAATGCATACCCCCCAACCCAGCACCAGAACGGCTGGTCAATTGTCCAACACCCTTTTAACTAATGTGGGTTGCCCTCTAATTCAACCATGAAACAGCAATATAAAAACACAATTTTAAATAAATATACCTCTACTTATAACTGTGACAGCTGTGAGCCCCTTTACATGTTGCCATTAGAAATTGTTCAGTATAGACTAAGCTTCAGAACCCTAATTGTCAATTCCTCAAAGAAAGGCCATTACTGTTTGTTTTTCTCTTTTAAGGGGAAAACATGCTTCCATGGTCCATGTTTCAATTTATTCAAAAAGTGGAATAAAGACATGAAATCAAGTTTAGGTGTTTTGATTTCAAAAATATTTGATAAAAAGTACAAACTATTTGATAAATGGTTCGATCGTACTTGACATATACGGTACTATCTAAGGTTTATTATGGACCCTTATGGCTTTATTAAATATTTTTAAAATAAAAAGATTTGAACTTGGTTGCCGGTCTTTTTGTACATAATTTGTCAAACCAACTAAAAAAAAATACCCCATAACATGGTTTTCCTTTTCTTTTTCCTTTTTTTTTTTTTTTTTTTTTGGATAGTTAAGTGTTGAACCCCTTTAAAAGAATGTTAGAGGATCACGTTGCCACACACATGGTCCGGAAGCGATGGCCGTTGAAGCAACCGGTACTAACCATGTTGCCATCATCTTCGGAGTTACCGGACTGGTCGGGAAGGAGCTCGCCAGGATCTATCATCCGAAGAGACATGGAAAATTTACGTAACGAAACCCCATGATCATATCTCAACATCCAGCTACCATTTCATCTCTGTGACCTGCTAAAACGCTGGGAGCTCAACACAAGCTCTCTTCCCCTACGAGACGTGACCCATCTGTTCTGGGTCACTTGGGCTGCTCAGTTTCAGATTGGACAGCGAAGGTGTTGTATTGAGCCAAGTACAAAGACCACATGATGGAGAACGCCCTGAATGCTATTATTCTCCGGTGGCGGAGAGAGGATTGAGCTGTCTCCCTCAGACAGGGACTAGCGTTATGTATCAGGAGGGACCGTTTGGGAAAGGAGGGAGGTTGTTACTATGAGGAGGCACCCAGGTGATCGGAGGTAATAATTTTACTACGCTCTTGAGGTTTGCTCCGGGGAGGACTGGCCGGAAGGTGGCTTGATTGTTTTGCACAAGCCTGGTCTGATTATGGGAGTTCTCAAGAGGACTGTTTAACTTCATGGGGGTTGTGTGTGTGTGGATCATTTAGTGAGCATGAATCTTCCCTTCATGTTTGGAGGACAAAAGTTAAGGAAGAGGCTTACGTGGATGGTTCTGATGCTCGTTTAGTAGCAGAACCAACTTTATTGGGCGATCGTCAATGAGGATATACCACCGGCGGCCAAGCGTTCAACGCCATCAGCAACGGCAAGGCCGGCGGGTTCACCAAGGAGATATGGCCGGCTGTTGGGTCGAAGCTGGGGGTGGAAGTTCCTCCGGACATGTTTTCTGAGGAGTTTTCGCTGTTGGCCGCCATGGCTGACAAGGAAGGAGTTTGGAAAGAGATTGTGGAGAAAGAGGGGCTGGTTCAGACCGAGATGAGAGACCTTGCTAATTGGGGATTCATGGATATGCTGTTCCGGTGCCCTGTAAAAATGCTGGGAACCCGAAACAAAGCCGATGGGCTTGGTTTCTGATGAGGTATCGAACAAGTTCAATTTGTATTGGATAGATTTCATGAGGAAAGAAAAGCTGTAAGCAGTAATGCAGACAGGTCATATGTAATTTTCCGCACAATCGCCTCCTCTTTTCCATCAATGGAGTCTGGTGTTTAGCCAGTATATCTTTGTCATAATATGGAGTATTTGATATTTTGAATATTGTGATTGTGTGGGACGGTCCAGCTCCCCTCCAACTTCCAACAGCAATATTATCAAATGAAATGCAATAGTATTCTAAAGAGAATCCAAAAATCAGATTTATTGCTGTGTGGATTAGCAGTGATGGTACAGATCATTTTTTCAATTCTCACAATGAATCAAATTGCATTAATTGTACTGGTTATGATGATGGTACAGATCATTTTTTCAATTCTCACAATGAATCAAATTGCATTAATTACACAAGATTCGGCATAAAGCTCACGATGATCAGTCACGACTAGACATGGGTTGCAATAATTCAGATCAGTGACTTCCGATGTGTCTTCATTCATTCGCTGCAACATCATCATATTAACTTCCAGCAAGCAATCGACTTCCTTTTAGGAGATGAGTGAGGAGCTTCCGTTTCTATCTTTTCTGGAAGTTGAGAATCTTGACGAGACCAAACAAAGACAAAAGAAAGACAGAGAAAAGCCAATGAGCACAACTGCTGATACTCCGATCATTCCAGGACCAAAACCAAGCTGGTCATCAGAAATACTTATTCACGGGACCACTTAAATCCAGGTCCGATTGTTATATCTGTCACATCACCAAGTTGAGAGGTGATCACACCCCGTAGCGTCCATGCAACTGGGCAGATGTAGTAGAACCAGATCCACCATCCCGGGATTCGCTGGAAATAAAAAAATCACGTAAAGTTTGGTCAATTAAATAAGGAAAACAATTAATAGTTTTAAAGTTTGTGCTGAGTAATTGCTGGTGTGGCCAATGATTTAAGCAATGACTGACAGTCAAAAATGAATACAATAATTTTAATTCGGCCAGCTTCTTGTTGCTTGGCACAGTGGAAAAATTATATTATATTACTTACTGTTTTGGGAATGAGAAAGCCTGAGAAGAGATTCCATAATGAGTAAAAAGCAGAAGAAACGACGGCTGCTAATTGTTGATTTGGTGTGAGACCAGACCTCATTCCGTAAAGGTAGTAGGTGAAGGTGAGGAACATGAACACAAGAAATAGAAAGAATTTTCCTGCAATACAAAGAATAAAACAGTCATTTAACCTATGGCACTAGAAAGCAAACATGCTAATAGCATCTCCAATAGTTAACAAAAAAAAATCAGTATTTAAAGTTATATTTTGTTCCAAAAAACAATTTTTTGAGATTTAGCTTAAAGGTAAGGGCGCGAGTTTTAACTGATGGCGTCCCAAAAGCTTTCATTATCACAATCTGATAATTTTATCATTTTTTCTTATTAATATTATATCGTATCTGCAACCGTTAAATACATGTATTCATGGTACGAAAATAGAAATTTATCGTATCTGATATTGTTGTCGACTATTAAAACAATTTTTTTGCCCGAAGGATTGCTTCATTATTGGAGGCAGAGGTTTAATTTGAGCCTTGTCTATTTTTGCTTTTACTCCTACTAAGGAATAAAACTAAGTTTGCACATTGGGAAAACTATCAAGAAAAGTTTTGATTTAGATACGGAGATTTCTAAATGAATTTTATATATTTTTTATTTTTTCAAGAGTTTAGATTCTTACTGGCTGTCCTTTCAAAGTTAATCATGAAATAAGTTATGATTCCAAAAGCTATTGTCTCTTAATGGGAATGTGAGGGAGCTCTCCCTGAACCCTGCTAAAACACAAAATAAAGTAATTATCACCTCCACTGTAAAAATGTGTAATCATCCAAATTTTATTTTTATTCATTGTGATGATTTACCTGTGCTGCTGCATAAGGAAAAGGAGCGTACATTCCAGCTGCTATCTCTCTATAGAAAACTGTCCTCTCTACTGAAACTATTGGCTGTACTGAGGATGAATTATTAACTCCCACAAACAAGCATGAAGCATAAAAGGCTCCCAGTACCACCAACTAAATTTTGCATTGAATCACACCTGCACAACGTTATATATTTGAGGACCTTAATCAAGAAAGAAAATATAAGAATTCTATATATCTTTTGTAAAATGGGTACCAAGTTAAGACGTAACCTTGGGATGGTTATATAGGACCTTCAAGGTCAATAATATTTGAAGGGTACGTTTAATTCAGTTTTTAAAACTTATTTTTTGTTCTGAAAAATAAAAAAATAACGAAAACACAGATAGCCAAAGTTTGGTTTCTAGTTTTTTTTTCAAAAAAACATATAAAAAACACAACATTAAATTCAAATAACAAAAAGCATTTTTGTAAGAAAACACCAAAATGAAAAAACTATTCTTGAGAACAATTTAAATAAAAACCAAACATATCTAACTTTGTAATACATAAGTCACTGCTGTATTGGCTTCAAGGGAAAATTGTACCAAAGAAAACTATTACTTGAGAGCAACAAACAATGAAGAATATAACAGACAGCTATATGAAAAATTTAAATGGCAACACTTATTGTTTTGGAGTTAATCACCAAAAAACTGAACAAAGGAATAATATTACCTTTGGAACCAACATCCCAAAAAATTGAACAAATGTAGCCACCTGCTTGTAGTAAAGAATATCCTAACAGCATTGCTACTCTGGACTCCTCAGTACTCTAAGATTTTGTTTCCCAAAGGCAAGTCAGGAATTGGGTCGGGCATCTTAGTCACGTGGTAGGAAAGCGGTGGGGGTGAGCCAGTGGAGTGGAACACTGAAACTATTAATGTGATCTTCGACCTCCCTGCAGCAACAGGGTCAAGGACATTCCAGTCCTTTGCATATTAATTAAAGGAAAATAGATGCAAAAGCAACAAAAGCTTACAGAATAATATAGGCAGAAAGTTGCTGCGTCCACCTGTAACTCTCGGAATTTCTGTACATGTCCACGAAGTCCTCACCAGAGTCTCTCCCTCAACGCTTGGTGGCCTTTTTGAATCTCAAAGCATCCACGTTGCCGGATTATAGCCATCAGAAATAGGAGGGATTCCATCAATCACTCTGAGCAAGGGAAAACAAATGAACAAATTTCTAATTCATATACAGTAAATCAAATAAGACATTCATCTGATCCGCATGCATATTGTGAAAGATTCAACTTTCTTCTCTCTGGAAAAGGACCTTGAATGAATTAAGAACTGAATAGAAGTGAATGCAATAATACCTGAAAATAGTCTATCATAGTCTGTGAGTGCCTACCAAGGTTCCCTCCATAGATAACTCGCCCTCCTCGTTTCATGAGAAGTAGCTGCACGTAGAAAACTCAACTATTAAATTTATTGTACACCTTGAAAAACTAATATAACCATATGATCATATGGTTCTCAAAACAGTTGTCGAATTATAGTTCGAGAGAAGTGATCCACTAACCGAATCAAACGCTTCAAATATATCAATACTTGGTTGATGTATGGTGCAAACTACAGTTCTTCCAGTATCAACTGTATTACGAACAGTTCGCATCACAATGGCTGCTGCTCTTGCATCAAGTCCGGATGTGGGTTCATCCATAAAAATTATAGAAGGATTTGCAACAAGCTCCACTGCAATTGTCAATCGTTTCCTTTGCTCGGTTGACAAACCACTTCTACCAGGCATGCCAACCAAAGCATGCCTTAGACCATCAAGCTCCACTAGGCTCATCACTTGTTCCACGAATTCCTGAAGTTCATGGTAGTGAATTAAATAATGTCAAGAATAAGATAAACAAATGAACATGGACAAATATTTATGTTAACTAATTAGAGTTGTGCAGTAACTAACATGTTTTTGCTCCTTGCTGATTTCCTTTGGAAGGCGGAGAACGGCAGAGAACCAGAGGGACTCCTCAATTGTTACTTGAGGAGAATGTATGTCGTTTTGCTCAACATAACCCGAAACTCTGGCAAAAGTGCGCTGCTCTTTAGGATAACCGGATATCAGAATTTCTCCTTCTATATATCCACCAGTTTTCCTACCAGCAAGCACATCCATCAAAGTGGTCTTCCCGGCACCACTAGACCCAACTAATGCAGTAGGCACACCCGGGGAAAATATTAATTCTAATTTACATCACAGTGCAATTGCAATCTCTTTTCTGGTACACCTTTCGCAGCCATTTCCTGGGGAACTCAGAAGAAATAGTTTTCTATATCAGCTAATAGTTAGATATTATAAAGAGAAAAAGAAAGGAGAGCAAAATCAGTCGTCAAATTAACACACCGGTGGCATATCGACAAAGTAATTGACGTTATGGAAAGTCATCGTCAACGGTTGAAATGGGAGAGTCATTCCCTTCTTTTTATTTTCTTCCTCGGCAGGTTTTGGTTTACTTCCTGCAGGGAAATCAGGTGATGGATAGTTCATCTCAGAAAGGTATTCGTATAACAATTTTATTTCATTTTGTAAGACATATTTATAAAATATTTCATAAGAAAAGGGATGGGAAAAAAAAAGTATGACGGACCGATATCCTCTTCTTCTCCCGCTGGAATCACTGCCTGGGCTGATGTAAGAGCTGTGATGGACGAACAGAAGAAAACAACACTTAGATTATCTGAACAAGGATTTAAATAAGAGTTCATAAGACACTTAAAAATGAGTAAGCAAAAGCTGAAAGATTTTGGGACTCACGGTTGAGGTAAGCCAAGGCCAAAGTGGTGAGGAAATTGAAAAAAACCGAGTAAAGTATTAAAACGCAAACTCCAAGCCAATACCAGTAATTATCAGGGGGGAAACTATGCGCATGAAGAATGTTGTGCCCAATTGTTTCATTTGAAAGAACAGATGTCTGCAAAATGGCAGTTTTTCAAACTGTAAGTTGGTTATTAGAAGAAAATATGTGTTTTGGTTGTCATAGATCATTGAAATAAATGAAGCACTGGAGCGAACTGATTAAAGTACATTCATTGACATAAAACACACCTTCTCAGCCACCTTGAGGCACCAAATTCACTACGGAAATTGCTCGTTGCCCGTAGGACAGTGGTGACAGCCAGAAAGCCCAAACCCACCATTTCTTGATCAAAGCTGAAAGAAGAAAATCCAATCACTCAAGAGAACCTAACTAATTAGAGAGTAAGGTAAATAGAATTTTTATTCTGAATAGTGTTTAATAGATTAAGTCATCAGTCCTTTGTTTTTTCTACAAAAATTAATCTTTAATTTTATCTAAATTTGAAACAATAAATTTTAATAAAATTTAAAATATATATGTTTTTATTTAATTAAGTTTTAATTACACTCAAAAATATAATTTTCTTATATTATATTATTTAGTTTTTCTTAACAAAAATATAAAAGAATTAAAAACTAAAAAGTAAAATATTTTAGCTTTTTCGGTTCAATAAAAAGTTTTTAAAAATTTAACAAATAAACAGAGTTAGATTTAAGCAAAAAAAACAAACGGGCTCTCTAAGTCAAACAAAAATGATTGAAGCCTACCTTTTGGAATAAGGAATCCACCCAACAGGAATATCACTAACAGGGCAAATGAGCCAAATGTATTGGCAACAATCATATCTCGTGCAGTAGCAGCCATCCCCCTGAAGAGACCCAGTGCCATCTGGTGTACCGCAAACAGTGTCAACATGAAACGGAAAAACCTGAAAACATTCAAGAGAAAAGAAGATAAGGAAATTTAAAAAGGAAATGAAGAAAGAAAGACGAACCAGAAAATATGACAAATTGGATAAACAAACAGGTGATACCTCCCAGCAGATGGAGCAAAACCGACTGGATAGTACACTACACAAGACCATATTATAGCTTCAACAACAGAGTAAGGTACACGAAGGATCCAACTAGCCAAAGTCCACGCCCATGTTGGGTGAAATTGGTTATCTCTTTGCTTGTAAAAGATTGGGAGTCGCGCTATCATAATCGATAACTCAGAAAATCCATTGAACAACATATGCACCAGCCCGAAAAACAGGCAAGATAGGTAGAGTTCTCCATCTGCCTCACTTCTTGGATGTATTCTTGTTCGCAAATACATCGTGCACGTGATAATTCCAACAAATGCCACCTTCAAAGAAAAACAGAAGCATGTGAAATACAAACATTTATGATGAAACTTGAAAGAAAGTTTTTTTGAAGAACATAAATTTATTGATGAAATTAAAATAATACTGTGTCATCAAAAGGTTCGTAATCAGCTTACCATTTTCATCCCTTATGTTTACGATTTCAATGTTTCTCAAGTATGCTTACCAGAAGTGCATGGAGAACATGAATAATTAATAATTAACAATAATAAGTTAAAGGGTGGCTTGATTAAAAGTACTTTCGAAATATATAGGATGATTTTAACAAAAATAACTTTCTTATATTTTTTAGCAAAAATAACATTTTGTTATAAGACTCAAATAGATAATATAAATATATGAAATGAAAATGATATTTTGTTTATTTTTCAAGAAAAAACATGGGAAATGTTAGAATAACAAATTTTGAATTGTTTGATATCTTTTAACCGAACATTTCTAAGTTAAAAGGTCAAGATAAATAAGCCCAGTGAAAAAACTAAAAAAAGAACAATAAAAGAAGCAAAGAAATTACATGGAGAGAGGCTTACCTGGCATGTTCTGAAAATATAAAGAAAACGATGCCTGCTGATTAGTAAAAGCTCTCGGTTAAAGCATGCTCTAAACAGCTCTGATTTTGTTGTTGCAAACAGTGACTTGGATAGAGCTGTGGGATCACTGTCTGCTTTATTAAATGGAGTAGAAAGAGATGACTGCACAGACGAACCAAATCTGGAAGCCTTAAATTCTTCCGCAATTTTTGAAACAGGAAGGTAAACATATGGTTTTGAAGGATCAGCCCAGTACTGTTCTTGATCTTTTTTAGAGGTCACCTGGAAATATAACAGTTAGGTGAGAATTTGATGAAACATCACATGAGGAAAGAGTATACATTCAAGAAAAATACCTCTTGAAGAAAATCAGCAACACCCTTACGAGGGGGTAATTTAAATCCTAATGATTCAAAAAACTCTAACACTTCTGCTCGGGGGCCTTGATACACAACGTATCCTTCTGATAACAGCAATAGATCATCAAACAGATCAAAAGTTTCTGGGGCAGGCTGAAGTAGAGCCATTAGTACTGTGACGTCCATTTGGTGAACAAAATTCCCAATGCATTTCACAATTTGGAACGTTGTAGAGCTATCAAGCCCAGTAGATATTTCATCCATAAAAAGGGTTTTTCTCGGGCCTACAATCATTTCACCTACACAAAAACAAAAAAACCAACAAGTTAATAATTTGATGACATAGCGTATAGGACCGAACTCAAATGATTGAAATTCCTCTCTCAATTTTTTGACATATTTTCACTTTGCAACAATGATGTAGAATTCTATTTTCAAAGACATGAACTTGGTCCCTTTCCTTTACCCCACCTAACCCAATACAATGTTGTAATATTTTATTTTCAAATAGACTCAAACATGATACATTTTTTATACCCCATCCAACCCTTAACCTTGATGCCCCACCTAACATTATACAACATTGTAATATTTTATTTTCGAAGATACCTAAATTTGGTGCCTTTCCCTATGCCCTATCGAACCCAACTCAATACAATATTATAGTATTCTATTTTCAAATAGACTAAAAAAAAAGTATCTTCCATATGCTCCATCCAACCCTTAAATTCACTTTACTACGTCTGTAGCGCGAAATTTCTCTCAATTAAGCAGGTCCCGTTTGGGCCCATGAACAAAGACATTAGTTGAGTGAGAGAAAAAAAACCTGTAGTAACTCTTCTCTTTTGACCACCTGAGACGCCCCTAAGCATATCATTACCGACTATTGTTTCTGAGCATACATCAAGACCAAGCACTTTCAAGACATAATCCGTGGAAATACTGTGGCTTCGTCCACCAACAACTGACGCCTGTGCAATTCAATTTATTTCAAAAATATAATTAAAAGAGAGAGAGAGAGAGGGTGGGTGGGGTGGGGAGGGGAATGACAACCTTCATAAAAGCATCAATTTGGGACTTGACGAATATTTCTTCCTTCTCCAAACAAGGAGGTCAGTCATATACCCTGAAGCATATAAAATGAAAAACAATAAAATTAATTCGGCAAATCTTAGTGTACAATAACCATTATCAGGACAATTACAAAGCCAATGACATGTTGAACAAACAATGACAATACATGAGACTCAAATTTTTATAATAAGAAATGAAACAAATTGTGACACAAAACCAGTTTCTAATTTAATTAAAGCTTTTATATAATATTTTTTTTAAAAAAAGTTGAAGAAACAAACCTGCAAAACCTTCATTTGCACCTTGGAATCTCGCAGCAAAGTCCAAGGTTTCACGTACTGTTAGCTCAGCAATGTGATTGTCTGTTTGGCTTGTGTATGCAGATGTTCTTCGAATGCAAAATTCATCAAACGTATGACCATTGTATGTAATTCTTCCTCTTGTCTGGAACCATAGTGGTAAGTTAGTATCTCATAACTAGTGATTATAGGTTTGTTGGTTTAAAATTTATTACTTAATTTTTAATTTGAAGGGACTTTAATAAGAGTAACTTAAAATTTATTCTCAATCATTAAATTAACATATTATTCATTATAAATTATGATTATGGTAAAAGAGGTGGAATAAAAATATAAATCGTAGCGTAGCAAAAAAAATTGTGAAATAAAAATTATATCAAATAAAGGTAAAAGGTAAAGTAAAGATATGAATTTAAAATATCTTATTCCAATCACCCTGATTTTGATCTTTGACTAATTCCGACTAGTTCCAAGGATCAATTCTTTGACAATTTATATCTACTCTCTAGATTAGGCACATTAAGGCCCTATTTGATAAATGAAAACAAGGTCAAAAATTCAAGTAATCACTTCATAAGATTAACTGTACTATAAAAACTGCTTCGATAAGCTTACTAACAATCAACATCAAGATAAATATATCATTTCATAACCTGAATTGAACACTGGGAAAATTATGTATTTTACATATTTACCCTTATTATCACAAATTACATATTATCCAAAATAAATAGAGTTTTTAATAATATTTTATTTTTCACTACAATTATTAATTATTGTAAATAACATGTTTAAAAATATGTAAAAATATTTATTCTAATAATATTATCTAAAAAATATATAAATATGTTTAAAAATAACCAATAGAATCTAAACTTTTAAAACTATTCAAACTAAATCCAAAAGATATTTGCAAAAATATTATATTATTTATAAGGGCTTTTGGTCCAATTTATTTTCATTTAAAATTTTTTTTGTTGATCTTAATATTCTATATTCCACAAGTATAAGTCTTTACCATTTATAATTTTGGCCGCTTTTCATTTAAAAATTTTCACTCAAGAAATTCCTAAAATTTCATATTAAACATATTAGGGAATTAAAACCATTGAAAATTTTCATTTTCACGGTTTTAAGATTTCTAACAGTTTATCAAACAAGGCCTAACTCATTCTATTCTTATGTTTAATGATAAGATATTATATATATATATATATATATATATATATATATATGATAATATAGAAAAAAAATGTAAATATACATTATTCCATATTTAGTTTTTTTTTTTTGACAAATATTCTGCTATTTTTAGTTAGTGATAAAATACAATGAAAGACAGAATCAAATAATTTTATTCTTTTAGCAAAATATCATAACAAAATATAAATTTTATTTAAATAAATATTAAACATTAAAAAATATATTTCTCTTTCTTGTTCTTTTTTTTTTTTAAATTAAATAAAAGCATAACATATCCCATGTATAATAGTTTATAATTTATTCCAAGACAAAATTTAATATATTTGAAAAATAGGTATTGAAACCTGTATTATGTCCTGGTGAATTTAATGAGTGATGTCTTGAAACAATCTTTTTAGAAAAATAAATTATGAAAGTAGTACATATTTCAAAATATTATTGTGACTCTTTGTCATGTCATTAAAACTATATTTGATGACTATGATTTAAATTTTAAAATTATTAAAACTATAGTACCAATTATGGATTTAGATTTAAAGTTAAAATCATAATTAATATTCTGACTTTGAAAAGCTTTTAAATGATTAAAATAGTAATGACTAACTACGATTTTAATTTTAAACTAAAGCGTATTAATAAGCTACGGTTTAATTATTTAAAAAATTCATGTAATCACCAACTAAGGTTTTGGTGACATGGTAACAAACCACTAATATTATTTTAAAATATGAATTATACTGAGAATTTTAAAAAAAATTGACACAACACAGAGAAACTCGAATTTAATTGTTTGACTCACCTTTAAGTTATCAGCCAGCTTTCCTGGAAAGAGCTAAAAAGCAAGGTGGATTTCCCATATAGAGTCCCAAGAGCAATGTCATCCTGAAAGATAGAGAGATAAACCATAATAACCTGAATTTATTAAAAAAAGAAAGTATAATAACCTGAATCCGCATCTTTCTAATCATTGATAAAAAAATATATATAATTAAACTAATAAAGACAAAATATGTTCTTGCTACCACAGTACAATAACTGGGGCTGTTTCAATTTAACATAGTATGATACTCATTCTACACAGTAAATGACCAAACAAAACATAAAACTAGCTCTCAAACTGCGAGATTCTATTCAGTTTCAAAGAACAATTTAGTGAAACTTTTTTTTTCTTTGATAATTGAAAATTTGGTTACATTTTCAAGTTAGGGTATAATTAAGAATAAGTAAAGAAGGAATGCTTAAAAAAGAAAAGGCATTGAAATTCTGTTCTGTCAGACAACCAAATAAATGATTTTGAAGAAATATTCCATTTTCTTTTATGTATATGATAACTAGTATTATTGACTTTTAGGCCGGTCTCAATGGTTGAAACATTTGTGTTCAATAAATGAAAACTTAAAGTGGCTTTCCCTAAGGCCTATGTTTGCAACTTGTAAAGTAACAAGGGAAGAAAATAAGGAGAAAAAGTTGAAAAAAATTAAAAGAAAATATTAGTTTAATTTAATAGAAATTAATTTTATTTGTTTATTTAAGCTTGTTTTATTTATTTTTTTTCTATTATATAAGGAATAAGGAATTTAAAAATATGTCCTAACTCAATTGTTAGAGCATTGTTTAAAAAAAACAATGGGAAACTTAAGCAAAAGATACAAGGAGGAGGTTCCACCATTCAAGTTCCAGGATTACAGTTTAATGTATTAAAAAAGAGATTCTACATCTGTAAAAGAATCTGATTATATTTTATTTTATTTTTATTTTTATGATGAAATCAAATACATCTTTCTTACTTTTTTCTTTTTTCTTTCCTAACATTTTTCTAGGTTCCAAACCAGCCTCAAACTATCAAATCTAGAAAAAAAAAGATGAATTGTTATTTTATTTTTATTTTATTAATAAGATGAAGTGATAATATTTTCAATTTCATTACTAAATATGGATAAAAATGTTGTCAGTGATCACTGCTATTGAATTATTATTTCAAAAGAAATGTTAAAACTCGTATGATCTGAGTTCACTAGGACTACAGTGAATGATTACGTTACCTTCCTGGTTTGATAACGCCACTGATGTTGTTCAAGATGGTTAAATTATATCTTTTGGGACGAAAAATCCTCGACCAGTTAAGAATACCCTGTTGAAGCAAACAAATATATTATATTAAAATAATAATTATATCATACACTCAAGATATAAGGAGGAAGGGAAATATGAGTAGAGAAATTTCCAACCTCGATGATGTGAGTAAATTCACAAAGTAGGTAAAATCTTGAGCCGGTTGGACATCTGCCGTAATAATCAAATCCTCAAACCTGACTTTAACTTTAGAGTACCACCAATCACATCTATAGATGAAAGGAAAATAAAATTTAAATCAACATTATTGTAGAAAAGTTTCTTCTGAAGATTTCTGTTTTATATGTGCAGAATTACTGATCATCCAAATCTGGCTCTGTTCAGCCTTCCGACTGAAGGAGACAAAAGATGGAATTAATGGTCCGATGAAACCAAACCGTCTCCGACGAACCGAATCCAAACACATCCAGATTTTCTCAGTTTGACCATCTCCGATGAAACGAAACCATGGAATTAAAATCACGATGCTTATCGACTTCGTCTTTGTATTTATGTTTCCGGAAAACTAAAGAAAAAAAAAGGTTTCCGGTATGTTTGGTAATAATACGAAAACGATTTTAACATAAAAAAACTTGGGGAACAAGGAACACACAGGTAAAACGTTTGGTTACTTTTTTTTTTTTTTTTTGTTATGAAAAACACAAAAAAAAAAGCTAAATCAAGAGAACAAAAACAGTTTCAGTTTCAGACTAATAAAACATTTTAAAACCAAGTTCAACATGCCCGTTCATCAACATTCCTTCACCTGCGCTCTCAGGTATTTTCAAAGTCTTTCCTATCAACACTCCCTTGATGGCGGAGAGCAGCTTGAAGTTATATCAGTGGTAGCAGCGCACTCACCATAGTTGATCAGCCAGTCGACCATCCATCGTCATGTCGTCATGCTGATCTCCTCCTCCGCCTCCGAGGCCGTCCTCTTCATCAGCGCGAAGTTCGTCCTCTTCTGCGACGGCAACCTCAAAATCGCCTCCCACATCAACTCATCCTCGTCCTCCCTCACTTCCTCTCTCATCGACCGCGAGAACGTGTCTCTCCTCGACCCCATCTCGAACTCGAAATACTCGCTTCCGTCCGAAGCCGCCATAGTTTCTCTCTCTCTCTCTCTCTCTCACACACACACACACTCAACAAACTATCTCTCTCTGATCTGCAAGCAAGTCGGTATATATAGAGAGTGGGAAGGAGTTCTCCGCAATTTATCAGAACGACAAGGTAGAGATGTCCCGGGAACTTTGAAGATGTGTGAATTGACCGTGCCCTCCAGTTAATCTTCCAGTTGCTTAACACTAACGCGCGCCACACAAATTGCTCAATGCTCAGGAACCGTCTTATTTGTCCTTCTTCTTTGCCTCACTCTTTCTTCCTCTTGTGGTCCCTCCATCGACACGTGTCAGTCACCCTTTGGGTCTTTAACATCCGATGCAAATATTTTATCGGAATTTTGTTTTTTCAGTAATTAATTTTGCTTTTATCTATCTATTTGTATTTATTCTTATTTCAAAAAAAATAATTAATATGATATGATAAATGATTACTTGAAAATCCAATTCTATTACTTATTTTATTCACATATTATTAACTTTTTATTTATTTATCTCAAAAAAACTTGGTATATTTATCACTCCATTAAATTGTATTTTTGCTGGCATAATAATTAAACATTTACTATTTTATCGTTTACCAAAAAAGTAAATATTCTCTTTTTGTGTTTTCTAGAAACAAATCTTCAGAAATATCTAAACTACTACAAAGACGACATGTTTTATATCCATGGTATCTCACATATCATTGACTTTATATTTTATTATTTTGTCAAATTATATTTTGGTTCATGTAATAATTAAATGTTTTCTTACTCATAAGGTATAAATATTCCTTTCTTTCTTTTAAGAAACCTCTTCAATATGCCAAACAATCCATGGGACCACATGCATTGTGAAGATTACATCAAATGCTAAAGCCTTATAATGTAAAGTTAATGAAATCAATAATAAAATTGCATAACTTTGAACAATCAAATTGGAAAAAATAAGTTATTAATTCATGATTAAGTGTTGAACTAATGATTGTGTTATATTCATATGATGTTGATCAAGTCGAATAATGGGCGCGTTGCGCCGCAACACGTGCTCAAATGCCGTGCTTAGAGGAGATGGTAGAAGAGCAGGTCAAGATAAATTACGCCTCTTAACGATATCCTCAAACATAAAAAAAATAAAACAAAAGCCCAAGTCACTCCCTTCAAAAGGCCGGTAATATAATCGCCCCAGTTAATCCGTATTAAAGGAAATACTCACTTCTAATTAAACCTCCACCAATTAGTAAGAGTGATATTCAATAAATGCTCATCACTATTCTTATTAATCTGCAACGATAAGGAAAGGTATCATTTCGTATCATCATCCAATCAGAAAGCTTTATATTTTATCACCCATTATAACATCGCAATAATCCCTTAGTTAGGGCTGGGCACGTGATAAAAATTCATTCCTTAAAGAGCCATCTTCCATCGTAATGATCGACTTAGATCTGAGAGTAAGAACGAAAGAATTACGATCCTTTTGTTTCTTTGTTTTCGCAGGGAGCCGCATCCGTAGTCACGACCGCCTAACAATTCCAACACGCCCCATCTAATTCGCTGAAAAGCATCATAATGGGGCTTAAGGCCGTATAACGATACCCCTTACAACAAACTCCACTTCGATCATGGTATCAACTCTGGTTTATGCCAGAGCCACGCCTAATCCCCCCCACATGCAAGACCAAAGAAGGACGTATGAAATGACCTCCCAAAAGGCACTAGAATCATACAGCCACAGGGATGAGAGTGGAGGTGTCTGGGCTCACCAATCAACGCTGCTGAGAGAGCTGGGAGCAACCACCTGTGCAAACACAACCTCAAGAGGCACCCATTGCACTCGAGAAGGCCAAAACACTATTACCCGAGGGAATAAATTACCCCCTACTCCTCGAGCTGCATTGGAGAAGGAGAAACTAGCCACGCTGCTGAGCATGACCCTTACAAAACCCCTTTGAGAGACTCACGAGAGAGATGGCTGCAGTGAATAAAGAGACAACAGAGCGATTCGACCCATCCCTGGTCAAAGAAGAGACAGAGGAGTGGTCATGGGACATCCAAGAAGAGCCTCACTTACAGCGTGCCAATGTACCGAGCTCCAGCCTCATGGACGCTCGTGCAATAAACTAACTCCCGCTCACGCCGTGTTGCACTTCCCTCTTCGCAAAGCCGAACGTTTACGCATCGGTGACGCCGACGGAACGAAGACCCCATGTAATTCACCTCAACATATAAGAAATCGTATGGAACTGCATGGATATCGTGACTTATATACGATGTAAGAGCCTTCGCTATCACACTAAAGGGCCCAAAGAGCAATGCTTAGTTTGGCGTACAAACTCCCGCCATCTTCCATCTCATCATTCACAGAACTTTCCATCGCATTCGTCTCTCACTTTATCGGAGCAAGGACGAGAAGTTGTTATCACCTTCCTCGACCATAGCGCAGCCCGCAAGAGAGCTCGAGGTCATACGCCTGCAGATTCAACGCAGAGTCGTTAGCTGTGGATATTCCCGACGCAAAGTTCGGGCCATCGCTTTTCATAGCAGAAGCTAGGGTAAATGAAAAGACCTAATGTTCTCTATCTCAAAGAACCCTCAGGCGAGCATGGCCAAGGTGCTAGCCAAAACAGAGAAGTATGTCAACGGTGAAGAAGCCCTCTTGTCTAAGCAAAGGAGCTCTTCTACTCAGAAGGAAAAGAGCAGGGGCGACAAGAAACGGGAACGAAGCCCCAGGAGGCAGCGGCACAGTGATATTCCCAAGGAGGAACAGAAAAACAGAGCGGTCCCCAAAAGGTGAGTGGAACGCCGAGACCGCCAGGACCACCAAAATTCGAAGCCGCAAAGCAGTCGATATTCACCCCAGTAATACACCCTTCAAATATTGGCCAGTCCTACGCTAAGTGCAACATGAAAGATTCCTGAGGTGGCCATCTCAGATAAAATCAGATCCAGCAAAAAGAGACAATACCAAATACTGTGAGTTCCACAAGGATCATGGACACCGAACCGATGATTGCATCCAACTGAGGAAAGAGATTGAATACCTGATCCGACGCGGACATCTTCGCCGCTACGTGGCCTTAGAAGGATAAGAACAAGTCCAGCCATCACCACCTCGTCAGCCAACCCCAGTTCAGCACCAACCACCCTTGGGGGAAATCCACGTGATCTTTAGAGGGTTTGGTGTGGAGGCTGAGAGTCCAAATTTACCAAGAAGGCCCACCTCACAAAGATCGTAAATAAGGGGAAACATTAGAAGTACAAATCGTATCCAAACTTCCTCGGCTGGATACTACCATAACCTTCTTGGACTCCGACATGGAAGGCTGCCAACATCCCCATGACGATCCACTTGTGATAAAGGTCGTAGTAGCCAATAAAACAATTCACAAGTATCCTGTCAATAACGGAACTCACCGACATCATCTTCTGCTACTACCAATAAATGGGCATTGGAAAGGAAAAACTAGAGCCAGTTAACGCCTGCCTAGGAGGGTTCTCTAGAGAAAGAGTGCTACCCTTGGGGTCTATACAGCTAGTGCCATGCCAAGCTACATCAACAATAAGATTTCTCATAGTAGATGCCCCCTCGAGCTCGACATGCGAGACGAGGTAAGAACCCAACCTATGCCCTCAGAAGAAGTAGAGCTTGTACAGCTTGGCGACCAGCCAGAGCACCTCGTCTACATAGGATCTAAGCTAGCCAAAGACATCAAAAGTCCTCTCATCCGTTTTCTAAAGCAGAACATGGAGGTATTCGCCCCGAGCTGTGAAGACATGGGTGGAATCGACCCAAGAAGGATCACCCACGCATTCGAACGCCGGGCCCATCCTTAAACCGGCCAAGCAAAAGAGAAGGAGTTTTGCCCCAAAAAGATAGAAGGCGATTAATGAAGAGGTCGGCAAGCTCCTCCAAGCAAATGCAATCAGAGAGGTAGAATATCCTGAGTGGTTAGCCAACGTTGTTCTCGTCAAAAAAGCAAACGACAAGTGGCGACTTTGCATCAATTTCACAAATATCAGTGGCTTCACTCAAAAGATAAATTTTCCTCTACTTGACACCATAAGGATGCCATGGTCGGTCATGAACCTCACCATGGACGACTTCTCCGCTACAATCATATCGTAAGATGGATCCCACACCAAGAAAGACCCCATTCACATCAAGAACCCACTATATCGAAAGGGACGCCGCATCAAGAATGCAAGGGCCACCTACCAAAGGTTAGGAACAAGATGTTCCAAAGCAAATCGGAGCATCTATAGAGTGTATATAGATTGAAGGCGAAAATCAAGAAGGCTTAGCTCCACATCACCCACTTAGCCGAGGAGTTCCTGTGCCCTAAAAGCTACAACATGGTTAAACCTGAATAAATGCTCCTTCGAGTTCCTGTCGTGAAGTTCTTAGGTTTTATAGTCAACAGCCAAGGAATAGAAGCAAACCCAGACAAGATAAAGGTCGTGCTCGGTATGCTACCACCTTCAAACATTAAGGACATTCAACTCTTGACAGGAAGAATAGTTGCGCTGAGCCGCTTCATGTCTAAGGCTAGCGACAAATGTCAGCCTTTCTTTCAGGTCCTGAAAAGAGCCTTCCAATGGGACGCACACTACGAGGAGGCATTCACGACACTCAAAACCTATCTGAGCTCTCCGCCCGTTCTAGTAAGCCCTTCCGAGGGAGAACTCCCTCACTCTCTATCTGGTCGTTTCAGACTTCAACTAGTGCCGCCCTGGTTAGAGAATGGGATAGGGTGCAATAGCCGTCTACTATTGCAGCCGAGCTCTAAGAGGAGCAGATGAGAGATATCCAAAGATGGAAAAGCTGATCCTAGCGTTGGTAACTACATCCAGACTACTTCGACCTTACTTCAAAGCTCATACCATCGAAGTCCCAACTGAATATCCGATGAAGCAAATACTACATAAACCATAAACCTCTGGAAGATTGATAAAGTGGGCTGTAGAGCTAAGTGAGTTCGGCATCAGGTACAAACCAAGGACAACAATAAAAGGCAGATCTTGGCAGATTTCATCATAGAATTTACCCCAGCAGAGCCTGCCGAAGCTACCCAACTGATGCCCGACCTCCCCATCTAGAAGTTGTTCGTGGACGGGGTCGCCAATGCCCAGCTGGGCAAGGTGTCTGATCCCGATCTCTCCGCATTCCGATAGATGTGGAATACGCCCTCAAATTCGATTTCCAAGCCTCCAATAACGAGGTCGAATATGAGGTCACATAAAATGAGCTAACAATCCCCGCCACCCATGGAAGCCGATCAATCGGGAGTGAGCAAAGGACTACCAAGTGCGGTAGTAAAACAGAGTAGAAGACTCCTACGGCCGAGGTAAGAAGATGATTCAGACTCAAGAAGGTGCAAGAGTCGCTTTAAAAAGTTTGTACGAAAGTCTCAGTCAAGCATGTACCAAGAGTAGAGAATTCACTCGGGCCGATGCCTGGGCTGTCTGGCGACAATGCCACTGAAGACCTAGGCGGTCCGATAATTTTTCGCCGAAAGCACCTCCCAACCCCGCAAACATCAACATTGAAGAAGCTTCCTCCCGCATGTCCTAGCCGAGCTGGATGGACCCCATCTGGGATTACTTAATAGAAGGAACGTTGTCAAGCGACTCGAAGGAGGCATCCAAGCTCGAGCGAGTGGTCTCACAGTGTTTACCGCTTATCTAGGAACCCTTTTATAAGCGAGGCTTTTTTACGCCCATCCTTAAGTGCCTAGGAAAGCAAGACGCCAACTACGTATTCAGGGAGGTACATGAAGGTATACGTGGCAATCACATCGGAGCCCGACTTTGGATTCCGCAAAAACTCTTGAGGCAGGGTATTATTGGTCTACAATGCCTAAAGACGCAATTAACCGGCCGAAAAATGAAAGTTTGCCGTGAACATGCCAGGATCTCTCACCTTCCATCTGAGCCGCTGACGTCAATCACAAACCCCTAGCCCTTCCAGCAATGGGGGCTAGACATATTGGGACCCCACCACTGAAGGGGCTAATGCGCTTATCATCAGGCGCGGACTACTTTACCAAGTGGGCCGAGGCTGAACCCTTAGCAACAATCACATAACAAAAGGTACGTAATTTCTTATGACGTTCCATAATATGCAGGTTCGGGATCCCGAGGTCCCTCGTTTCTGACAACGGGAAACAGTTCGACAATCCTAAGTTCAGGGATTTCTACGCCGAGCTCGGAATCAAGAACTACTACTCATCCTCGGCCATCCAGCTACCCAATGGGCAAGGTAGGTCATTATGGCGACTCTCAAGGTACAATAAGACTAAGTTAGAAGATCTAAAAGGAAAATGGGTGGAATACTCAAGGTGTTATGGGTATACAACCACGCGCAAGTCGCTAACTCGAAACCTCATTCGCTCCGCCTGCATCGAAGCAAAGAGCTCCCCGCCAAGGTTGAAGTGAGGTCGCCACATTGAGTTCGCACATCGAACGCAGAACTAAGAAGCCTTTCCTCGCCAAACTTAGACCTCTTGGAAGAAAAGCGTGAGCGTGTCCCGGCGCGCCGAGACTACTATCGTGTAGAAAGACATCAAGATATTATGACCGAAGGGTCAAACCCAGAAGTTACAAGCCTGGCGACCTAGTTCTAAAAAAGCTTCTTCCAGCAAGGAAAGACCCCACACATGGGAAGCTGGGACCCAATTGGGAAGGGTCCTATATCATATCCCGCGTAGTCCAATCTGGCAACTACGAACTCCAAAACGTAAGAAGGAAAACTGGCCCAACTGCCCTAAGCTCCAAAATTCCAAGATCGATAGAAAGTTACCATCATATATATATATATATATATATATATGAGGTACCTTGAAGCATCTTGATTCCAAATATATGTATCATTATGTTTTGTAGTCATTTAATTCATTGTCTAATTCTTTCTACTATCTAAATATTCTCAAACCTAGCTAATACTTTGATTAAGATTATTGTTTGGAATTATAAATTATATTCCCTCGAGATATAAAGGAGTTCATTGAAGAGCATGTTAATGTTGCGTCATAGACAAAAAGACAGTGTAATTTTGGCTAAGTTTCTCTTTGGAGAAAATAGTATAATAAAATTATACTCTTGTTCTTTCAAATATTATCAACATTACTATATGGGATTAACATGTGATGCTTATATGAACAAAATTTCAGAAATATTTTATAAATAGTTCTCAATTATGGAATTGTTCCTTCGTATAAACAACAAAAGATATAATTTTCTATGGACACATAAGAAAATGAATATTAATAAATAGAAAGCTACGTTTATTTTGTTTTTTTTTATGTATGCTTGCTTCTTTTCTAATAAAATCAATTCCAATTTTAGATGCATGTTATGCAGATATTATTTTGCACACATTTACTCAATTCCCGCAAGACGATAAACCTCTAATTTTAGATACATATTATGCGAATATTATGTTAGATATATTGAAACACCTCCACTTGGGTTGTCTTTAAAATTAATTTACTTTCTTAGATGCTATCTTTTTAGGGAATAACTACAATAAGGTCGAGTTTATATAAGCTCGAATTTTTTACCGTTCTTATTATTTTTTGGAGTGGGATCTACAAAAAAAGATCAAAATATTTTGATCAAATGACTAAAAAGCTCAAGCTTTTTTTCCGACGAAACCCATCTTTTTATTCAATTATGTCAAGTCTATGTTGGGAAACCCACTTATTAGGTAGAGAAGATTATTAATTGATGAAAATACTTATTTTTATGATCATATTTTTTCACTAAGGAAATTTGTCAACAGGAAAATATTTATTATTTTGATTCTCTTTTAACTTCAATATAATGTTTGTTTCCTTTTAAAATTTGTTAATAAAAATAATAATTATTTCAATTATCTTATGACTTCAAGTTTCGTTTTATTTAAAAGACTAAGGGCATGTTTTGTTCATGTTTTCAAAAACTGTTTTTGAGAATAATTTTTTAAAATACAAAACATCATTTTGGTATCTTTAAAACCTTATTTTATTTTTTTATTTAATATTTTCTTGTTCTATGTGTTTTTAAAAAAAAACTAAGAATCAAATATGTTGTTTATGTTTTCTTTATTCTCCTTGTTTTTAAGAACATATGCCCTAAATTGTATAGTATTTCAAACTTTGTCATGGGTCACCCTTTTTCAATATGTCAAAGGGTACTTATAAATTCTTAAATTTTATAAAATTAAAGAATTACATTTTTTTAAAGACTAATTTAATAATTATTATTATTTATTTCATAAAAATTGTTGGTCTTAAGTTCTTAACTGTTATATTATTTGGTTGAATTGAGAATTGTGATTACGTGGTTTTTCATGACTCACGTGGGTTGTTTATTTTAAGGCATATGACATGACTCACGTGGTATACCTTTTATGTAATCTATCCTAATACCACACACAAACATAGGCAGGTACTTATTGTGCTCAAAATACCTTCATATCCAATACCATCTCAACCAGTTATTTGCTCTACAACATTCAAAAAGTGATTCACACATTGAAGTAATAAACTATATATATATATATATATATATATATATATATATATATATATATATATATATATATATATATATATATATATTTCAATTTTGTAGTGCTCTCATTCTTATAAAGAGTCTAGTATGAGATCTTTCGATAACCTTTTTTTATTGTACTAAAAATAGCTTTATATCTAATATCATGTCAAACTTTCATTTACTTGTTTCACAATATCTAAAGTGATAATTAAACCATTGCATATTATACTGTAATACTCTAATTCTTACAAGGATTCAAGCATAAGATCTTCATAACCTTTATTGTACTTAAAAATAGCTTCATATCCAATACCATGTCAAAGTTTCATTTACTTGTTTTTTACAATATCTAAAGTGATTCACACATCTAAAGAAATATTGGCTATTACATTGTAGTATTATATGAGATCTTCCATAACCTTTATTGTACTCAAAAACGGCTTCATATCCAATATCATGTCAAACTTTCATTACTTGTTTCATAATATCTAAAGTGATTCACAATATATAGAGTGATAAACTATTGCATATCACCTTATACTACTATATTCTTACAAGCATTTGAATATGAGATCTTTCGTAACCTTTATTATACTAAAAAATAGCTTCATATCCAATACCATGTCAAACTTTCATTTCCTTGTTGCACAATATCTAAAGTAACTTTTATTGTACTCAAAATAGCTTCAGGATTGAATCTTTGTAAAAATAGAGTTTAACAACCTAATATGCAAAAGTTTATAAATGTGAAAAAAAATATATTATCTAATAATATTTCATTATATTAAGAGATAATTAAATCTTTTTTTTTGTGGTGAATTTAAGATATATATATATCAATTACTTAATATTGTCTTTTGATTTGAAAATCAGTTTTTACTTTTCATTTTCTTATTTTCAAAATTCCATTACTTCCTATTTTGAGAATGCATCAGAGTAAAATCTATTTTAAAAAAATTGTAAAAGCTTTTGTGGTTTTAAGCTTTCTTTGATATAAACACTTACGAAAAAATGAAGTAATTTTATATTATTTATATGCAACGTTATAATGAATAATATTGCTTCTTTTATAATATAAAAATATAATATTATATATACAGAGTATCAATTGGATTTTATAGGATATATGGGAGGAGGTATACCATACTTGCTCTAACAAATTATGCCCTTGTCCAGGACAAAGTTGTCAATGAAATTTGGTTCAATGATTAAGAGTTAGATGGTACAGAGGAAAGGGACCATATTTGAGTCTTTTTAAGAAATAAATACTACAACGTTATTATGCAAAAGTGAATAGATGTAAAAAAAAAAGGAGTCGATGCTTGTTTGAGAAAGAGAAAAGTCATTCTAACTAAAGACAAACAAAACCCATCACGCGATAATTTATACGACAAATGGGCTCAACGTTAAAACTGGGCAAACGCATGCGAGTTATGGCCTTTAAGTTCAAATTCAAATTGAGACAATTTCATTTTCAGTAAGAATGAAAGAGATGTTGAGGAGTTTTAAAGGCTGAGCCTTAATTCAACATTTAAATAGTGCAGTTATTAGATAAGAAAAGGGTCCTGGATTCGAACCCCAATGAGGACAAATTTACTAAATAGAGGAGAGAGTTAAGAGAGGGGCCTTAAGGCAGCTGCGAAGTTATTCTAACTAAAAGCAGTAAAGCATATTGTAACTAATAAGCAGGTGTGGCATGTGTCATGGATGCTGAGAGCCGGAAGGCCCCCCATAACATGTTGACATTCAATTTATTGCGTGGAACAGTGTATTTCTATCATTTAAACTGCTATCATGACATGTATGTTTGCCATCCATATAGAGAGAGACGAATCGTTCATCACTTCATGTCCAAAAATTAGGAGTGTATCACCATTAACACTCATGCAAGGGTACTACCATTTAATGGTATGCTGAAATGCATTACATGACCTGTTTGCAACTCCATATATATATATATATATAGAGAGAGAGAGAGAGAGAGAGAGAAAGCAAGACCCTGAAACAGAAAGTGCTGAATAAATTAAAGGGGAAAAAGAAAAAAGAAAAAAGGTTGGAGAAAAGTCCAAAAGGCCACATGTTCTTCCTTCTGCTACCTTCCATCCATGACGAAGAAGAGTAAGATTTCAGCCAAAAAGCATAGATGGGAAGAGCAAGGAGGCAATCTATACAATAGGCCAGGCTGTCAAAATGGATGCTGCTGTATGACATCGGAAATGAGTTCGGCATTTGTACATGTTCATTAACTTAGCGTTTAGCTTTAAGACTTTTGGGAGTTGGTTTCAATCGAGTTTTCCTTTGACTTGGAAGTTTTTCCCTTGGGCTGAATGTGTCATCGTCAGATCCATTGTCACTATCAACACCCCAAATTGGCCTGCCTCTTCTCACTTCCACACAGAACAATCTTTCGTCCTTCTGCTGTACAGCCTCAGATTTCTCTTTGGGCCTCCAGATGAAAAGAGACCTGAAGGAGTAAAATTGGTGAACTGAACTACGTATTTGAACCCATATCAACAAATGAAAGAAGCAGTTGCCATGTAGAGGAACAAACGGCTCTCTGGCCACCCTGGGCTAATACACATCATACATAATTGTTCACAATGAGTTAAGACTCGAAAAGAGTATGGAAAATCAGGCTCCAGTGCACTACCAAAACCAAGACCTTAAAATTAAACTCCCTTTGTAAATTTTTGCAACTACCAGAAGTACACATGTTTTGCTTTTTTCCTGAATTTTCTACCAAAGTTCATTCTCAAAAGCTTGATTAGATAATAATTGTACAGGGAACACTACAAGTAATTGACAGGAAGCAGGAAGGAACAGATGACCTGATGTTAAACAAAGAGTGCCATCATTTTTGCAGTCATACTCCCAAAACAGACACTGGATAGATTAGAACAGTGGTTAAGTCTATAAGGAAGATGAAAAGATGATCATTTTGATATTTTCTAAAAGAGTGTAGTGCTTTCTTTAGATTGGTTGAGAAGTTCAGGGCTCTTTTCTAAAAAGACACATCTGCTGGGCGTATCTTTAATGGCAAAAGAAATGTTAAATATCTGAAATTCAAATGCCATTCCATCATCAAACTTTCAGTATCATCATGGGATAAGTTGATGGATGCAGAGTTCAAACCTTGAACTGCCAGATGCCAGCACATCATCTCGCGGATGTAGCTTGTTCACAGGACTGATAGTTGTGATGTTTGGGTCCATGACCTCAGCAACCAGTTGCCCTGTGCTGATGTCGATGAAATCAATGGGATGCAAGGCAGCCCCGTTATAATTTTCACTTATGTAACGACCAATAACCACAAGGGACTCTGATGGGTCCTGCATCAGAAAACAAATAAGAAGATTTGAATGGAAAACAGAAGCAATTAAAAATTTTTAAAATAAATGTTTTTTTACACAACATAAATAGCGATACCTTTGGATCCCATTCAGCGCGAAAAGGAGTCAAATGTCGATTGAAATCATGACTATGTACGATTTCTCTGCTTGGGGAGTTCAAATTGCCAAAGATAGAATCCCATACACGAATACGGTTATCTTGAGATGTAGTAAGAATTTTGCAACCAGATTGTGGAGAGAAATAAGCAGCATTAACAACACGGCCATGTGGAAGATCTTGAAGAGAAGATCCAGCTTCTAGTCGCGCATGTCCCATATACGAGCCTGAGTAGTGGAACAAACATTCCATGCTCATGAATGCAGCAGAACCACAATTAACAAGAATGGTGTTATAAGATGACATGCCAATAGAGCTCGTCTTCATTCTATTGATTTTTTAAACAAGCAACAGCAACAGAGGCAGTTACTCCAGTGTTAGCAATGTAATCAGTAACACTTACTCAACAATTACGAGGATCAGAGGCAAGAAATTCAAATTATGAAAGCTTACAAAGTGATCATTGCCACAACTCAAAAGAAGCTCCGGTTGAAGAGGATTGCAGTGAAGCCCAACGACTTTGCTACCTCTTATGGGATCAAAATTAGCCTCCCGGGTTTGGCAGTTGGAGCGGTATCAACCCTATAGTGCTACAAGAGTATAATTTGACCAAATTTTGTTATTAGTGCATAAGCAGTTTAGGCTGTGTTGCTTATATAGACAGATTATAAGTTCTGGCATGTCAGTTCTATATGTCTAGCACAGAAAGGTACTATGACGACAAACAAAGCCCTACATGTCCTTAATCATCCTATTAAAAGGAATTAAATTCAGGATTAAATCTTAGAAAATGATCTTGGCTTATCTCTGTTTAACATTTATTTAGTAGCTCTATTTAGTTACCTTTTCTATCTCTTTGTTATTTTGTTACTATACTATAATTATTCTCTTTCTTTTTCAGAAGTTAGCCTCTATTTCCATTGATTAGGTCTATTTAAACCCTAATCATGCTGTATTTTTTTCGTAATAAGAAATCTTGTATTTTCTTCTCTCTTTCTTCTCTATTTGATCCTTTTTGGATTTCACAATTTTGCCCCCCTATATTCAAGTGCAAACATTTCCTTAGAACAGTTGATGAGTTACCAACATAGCATTTATTTCACCAAGTAAACATTTATTGTTCTCCCAATACCATTTCTGTAAGCATGGATGAGAGAATATAAACTTCGTGCAGGGAAATTGGTATAAATGGCAGCAACTGGTTAGTAAGTGCATAAATCGTATGATAGTGCCAGTATCTTTGTCAATTCTTCTTTCAGTATACAACTTCATTTGTAATACTAAGTGTTCAGTAAGAGAAATAATTTACAAGTGAGAAATCAAAGTTATCTGCGCATAAGCACAAGACCTTTCTCCAGTTAATATCCATGCCATAGAGCACCTCCAAGTGTTGGGTCCTAGAGGCAAAACAACACACACAAGTCATACTAGGATGAAAATGTAAATATTTCAGTTCATGGCATAAGAAAACTTTGCATCATTACACCCCAAGGACTAAAAGTAATGCACCCAATAAGAAGAAATATATGTTAAGATCAAGTAATTCAAGATTTCAGATATGCTGAGACTCATTAAAATTAATGTCCTTTCAGCCCACAAGGGTTTGAGAACCAAACTACCCACAAGTTTTATATAACCTAAAAGACTCAACTATGTAATTGAATCTAGGGGCTGACAGGACTGTCAAGTGATAGGCACCATTCAAACAGATAGGACTGGGATTTCTGGATGTGGGAAGTTATAAACTTTCTATCTGAACCTCCGTTTTAAACATAAGAATTATCTAACTTGTAGACTGACTACAATAAGACGGTAACCACTGATATTTTCTAAAACAGAAAAGATAATACTGCTTCAAAGTTTTTCTGAAACTCTTTTTCTTAATACAATAGCACAAGGTTCTTGAAGAATCGTAACTGGGAGTTTTAAGTAGTGTAAAATTTACAGAACCACAAATTCTAATAGAAATTTGATCTAAGAGTTTGATTGAGTAGTTAAAAATCATTTGGGGCACTTGGTAATTCAAATATTACACCATAAGGCAGATTTATGAGCATTCATAAGAAACAAGAGGATGAAAATTACCTGCCACCCATTAGGGTTAAGGTTCATCAAAGATGATGAAATTCCAGTCTCCAAGTCAGTGCAACTGATGGTTCCATCTGAGGATGCAGCATATATTGTATCATCATTTGCTGGTTTGAACCTGCAAGCATTTGGATAACAATTAGCCTTCTACCTAAGGAATTAGATACAGACATATATCCATTTTCATCCAGAGATGCATAGAAACAAATAGATGCAAAAGGCCATAATACAGCAAGGAACTAACTCACCTCATGTTATTAAGCATACAGTTGTGTATGTTTCATAAACTGTCTTTTCATGAACTTTATTGTAATCCCAGACCTGTTGCTCCTTTCTTTAAAATGAAACAGAAACAGGATAGCAAGTGTCAATATCAAGAAACAAACACCCTTAGCCAACATATACCCGAATCAAGTGTTTGCATATAAACTAGGGGAAATATACCTTGTCTCCAGATAAAAGAATGTTATTGTTTGTTGGATGAAACTCCAAGCATGTGACCCGCCTACTGTGGTATCTGATAACTGCACAATCCACTTGATCGGGGACGATAAAGGCTGTTTTGATCTATTGACAGGTAACCATGAAGAAATATATACATCTCAGTCAGCATAACAAACATGGTGAAGATTCTGAAAAGCTCCAAAATAAAACAAACATAGAACAAATAATTCATTTTCATAGTTAACATGTATTGATATCTTAAACATAAGAAACACCATTTTCTCAATAAAATAACCAAAGAAAAATAAACTGCTAACACATAAATAAGCATGAAGGAAGGGATGGGCTAACCGCAGGAATATCAGGTCGAAGCTGGCGTCTGAAAACATAATCCAAAGAACTCCTAGTATTTCTATTGGGTGCTGGTATGACACCATGCTCAGTTGCCACTTTGTGTGGGCATGCCATCGTAGTGTGGCCTACATTCCAAAAACTCACACAGCAAAACAAGTAATTAACACTAAATTATTAACATCATACAATCTAATATAAAATACTAAAAAATAAGTCAAAGAAAGAAATGAAATTTATTCAATTCGATGCAATAACAAATCCCACAAATGACATACCATACATAGAGGAAATTGGAGGGGGAAAAAAGCATTATGGCAAAAACTCGAGTGTGTTAAGAAAATCTGGTGGCATTTCGTTATCCCATCGTCAATGCAATTAGATACACAATAAACTCAATTCAGCCCCTTGATAAAACACAACAAAACCGTACACAAATTACCAGGCATCTTGCAGAGAAAGCAGGGCTTCATTGGGCAGTCTATGTAAGTAGCTCCTTTGAAGCCTGCTTCATGACCCTTTCGCTTGCAAACCTATACGACCATAATCATGGTGAAAATTTGTCAAAAAAAAATAAAACCCGGAAGGGCAAAGAAAAACAGGGGTAGCATTACTTTGCAGACTTTTGTGAGAGCAATAGTGATGGGCACTCTCTCTTTCTTCTTTGAACCCAAACCCTCTTCCGCTTTCTTCCCATTTTCAACTTCTGCAAGTTCTTCACCCTCTTCTTCTTTTTCTTGCACTTCTGGTTCTGGGTCCTCCTCCTCTTCTTCTGATGATGAACTTTCTTCAGACTCAGTTTCTCTCTCGATCACAACCGTAGGAAAAGACCCTCTTCTAGTCCGCGGAGCCATTTCCAGGAACGCGAAAACTAACACGAAGTCAGACACAAACGCCGTTGAGATCTCGGCGGTAAGAGCAACCGCCTTAACTTGATAGAACACCCAGAATGTTCAATTACTGATTTGTCCTTTTGCTGATTCCGCAGTCGGAATCGGAAACATCGTTATCTAGGGTTTTCTCGGGATTATAGCGCAATCACGGGGCTATTTTCGGCATAACGCCTCGGTAACAAGGCGGGAGATGACGTGGATCAACACTGGCCACAAGGTGACCGCTCATGTCTAATAATACGACACCGTTTTATTAGATTAAGCTTTCAACGAGGAAAAGGCGATAGAAAACGCCGTCGTTTAAATCTTCGCCTTTCTCATCTGTTTATAATACCTTTTGGGGGGAAAACGTGGCAACACTAGGTGAATAGGAACAGTAACCATAACCCTATCCTGATAATGCTCTCTTTCCGATTCCCAATTCCGGCTGACCACGCTCGGTCGATTCCCAAGTCCAGACGCTCTTCTTTCAACTTTCGAAGCAATAGAATCGATTCGCTTTCTTTTCCTCCGATCTCAATCCTCAGATTTCAGAAACTTCTAGCAGCTACAAACGATGTCGTAGTTGCGGAAGAAGAAGGAAGAGAAGTAAACGGAGGAGGAGAAGGTTGACGCATTCCGGAGAGAACTGATGCCGAGACATGTGGCCGTGATTATGGACGGGAACGTGAGGTGGGCACAGAAGAGAGGGTTGCCATCGCATGCTGGTCACGAAGCAGGTGTGCAGTCGTTGAGACAGCTGGTGGAGCTCTGCGGCAAATGGGGGATCAAAGTTCTCACTGTTTTCGCCTTTTCTTTTGATAATTGGGCGCGTCCCCAAGTAAGTTGTGTTTGATTTCAAATTCGATATTTCGCCGAAATATAATAAATCGGACGGTACCGAAACGATTCAGCTCGATTTGTCGAGAAAATTTTATAATATCGTCAATATCGGCGTTGAGCCGATACATCGTCGATGAAATCGGCTTTACGGTGCGTGGGGCGTAAAAAAATCGAACCATTTCATCGCCGATTTTTCAAACATCGAAGATGAATAGCCATAAATGACCGGTTTTTTTAAATCGGAAGAAAATCGGCCCCTTTCTAATTTACTTTCGTTCTTAAATTTTCTTTTATTTGAAATTTATGCCGTCCTTTTAGTTTATATTATCCTATTATTTTTAATTATTTCGTATGAACTATTTAAGAAATTACCATTCTTCATTTTTATTTAATTCTTGGAATATTATTTCGTAATAATTAGAAATACAAATTATCTGAAAATTGATGTGTTAAAATATAAAAAATTGGAAAGTTCTAAATAACATAAGGTTTTTACTACAATTTTTGTATTTAGAAATTAAATTTCAAGTAAAATATTTTATTAAAATCTTAGAAATAATTTAATTTGTATTTAAAATATACAATATTAATTAATAGAGGTGAGTTTTTTATATTTAAAATAAATAAACATAAATATATTAAAAATTTTAAGATATTATTTTTGTAAAAAGAAGATAATATTATGCTGTCTTACAGCATAACTTTAAAAAGTGTTTTTTTTTTTCCTTTATTTGATCAATTTACCTATATTTTCATCCATGGTTTTGTGATAAATTTCGTGACGTTTGGCTTGGTTATATTGCAGGTGGAGGTTGGATTTCTTATGAGCCTGTTCGAAAGAGTGATAAAATCTGAGCTTCCCACTTTTGAAAGGTTGGTGATAACTTCCTCCAAAATATTATTGATTTTGATGGATGGATATCAACAGTGCTTAATATGAAGCAATTGAGAGATGCTGTGTTTTAGGCTTTGTTTGGTTTTAAGTTTTAACCATATGCATTCAACAAGTAGAAACTAGCAATACTGGCCGGAGGTTTATCCTGATCGTTAACTTAAAAAGGATTTGCAATAAACTAGAGTCGCTGATGGTTTACCTGATTGTTAACTTCAAGGGTCAGTGGGATTAATCGAGTGTTGCCCGCAAGCTTTCAGCTAAGACATCCACTATTATAAAAAATTGAGGATTTGTTTTGTTAACTGTAATTCCATATACATTTAAGTGATGGGGTTTTTGGTATCAGCAGCAAATTTTAATGCTATATATTAGGTAGGTGATTCCAAAGGTGCATGTGTAGAGATAAAATTGGTTTTGTTTTTCTGGTTTAACAGGGAAGTATCTGGAGTTTCGGTGATCGGGAATTTGTCGAGGCTTCCTGAACAACTGCAGAAACTGGTAATTGAGGTTACAGAAAGCACTAGGAAGAACTCGGTATTACATTTCATTGTGGCAGTTAGCTACAGTGGGCAGTATGACATAGTACAGGCATGCAAAAACATTGCTCACAAGGTAAAGGATGGGCTTGTCGAACCAGAAGACGTCGACAAAAGTATGATCGAACAGGAACTGCAGACGAACTGTACTGAATATCCCTACCCTGATCTACTTATACGAACTAGTGGTGAACTAAGAGTCAGCAATTTTATGTTGTGGCAAATGGCCTACACTGAACTTTGCTTTTTTAGCACACTCTGGCCCGATTTTGGGAGAGATGACTTTGTCCAGGCCTTGACGTTCTTTCAGCAAAGAAGAGGCGATATGGTGGCCGGAAACCCTGAGAGTTTACTGATGCCGAAACTTCAAAAGTTTACTACTGTCGTATATGATTCTCAAACCTCTTCCACTCATATGGGAGAAGTTGTACCATTATTTGAAGTTTTAAGCTCCTGGGGGTTCACATACTAAATATAGATCCATCCCCAGCTATGGTCCATTCATATGGAGAAATTGTACCATTATATGAAGTTGAATTCCTCAGAATTCACTCATTACATATAGCTCTCCAGCCTAATGGAGAACTTGTACCATTATGTAAAGCTCATTGATGGCAAGGGAATTGATTATAGGCCGCTTCCATGTGTTATTCGCGATTTGTGTACATACTCTTGTAATACCCCTATAAAAATGAAAAACAAAAAAAACAAAATTTCTAAAATAAGAAGGGTTAAAATGCAAATTTTCAAAGTTAGAGCTTTTAACAAAAAAAATAGAAATGTTTTGCTAAAAAGAAATAACAAAAGTTTCCTACACAATCTTAACATTCTTTGCTTTTCTCTTAAGGAGAGGATAGGCGAGTTAAGGTTTCAAAAAGAGGATTTCAAGCTTGAAAAAACATCCACCCTAAGGAAGTATTTATTTTTCCCTCTCTAGTTTGAAGCATGTGATGTGTTTAGGAGTAAAGAAAATTTCTTAGAGAAGAAAGGTAAGTGAAAAGGTTTTGTATTGTTTTGAGAGATTTATGAGATCTCCTTATTCAACCGTTGGATTGTTTTATAATTTGGATGTGTTTGAGATAAGAGAATGATCTCCAATCAGAACGGTGGAGATCGTGTTTTGGCCATTGAAAGCTACAGTTATTCTTATTTGAAGCAAACAATTTCGAAATTAGTTTTAATTTTTGGAGGCATCAACAGAAGTTCTCATTCTTCCTTATTCAACCATTTGGACAGTTTTAATTTTGATATATTTGAGATAGGACACTGACCTACGATTTGAACAACAAGATCATATTTTGAAGTCTCAAATGAGAGTTATACTCATTTAACAAACATTTTTTGAAATCCGCCAGCTTTTATATTTAGTGAAGCCTTTGTCTCCTTATTCAACCGTTGGACATGCAAGTAAAATTGGATATGTTTTATATAAGACTTTGATCTAAATTATGAACGGTGAAGATCGGAATTTATGACTTGAGGAAGGAGATATTGGAGCAAAATTGTTACAATGATCAAACTACATTTAAATTAGTTTGGAAAAGAGGGTAATAATTGAGGGCAAATTATTCAAAGAGTAATAATAAGTTTAAAATAATAAATAAGTAAATTAAAATAACTTTGAAGAAAAAGAAATGATAGTTTAAATAATTAATGAGTTTTTTTCGTTAGTTTGTTTATGTGATGTAGACTCCAACTGAGTTCAATTTGTAGTGAGCGATATCATCTAAACTTTGAAATTTAAGCTGAGATAAGTGAAAATTTATGCAGCTTTTCCTATAAAACAAAATATTTTGTTATTATATGTGATTATGAGTTTTGATAATTTGTATTTGTTTAAATTATATGCATGGATCAAATATAAGTTTTGTTTGGAAAATGGATTTGAAAATGTTCATGATAGGGATTGAAAGTTAATAAAATATATTTTTGTATTTTTATGAATTTGGAAACATGAAGAGAATATTTGGCTTTGGTTTTTATGGTCCTCGTCAATGGGTATAAACTTGACAAATATGGTCAATGTCAATGGGTATAAACTTGATAAATATGACCCCTATCAATGGGTATAGTTGACAACATGACCCCACACTTATAAAACCTCGATAAATCCCACTTACTAATGGGTTATAATAGTTGACAAAATGACCTTTGTCAATGGGTTAGAATAGTTGACCTTTTATTTGAAATAAAGATGTTTTGAGAATCAAAGAGTGTAAGTATTTTAAAACGGCCCTTATCAAAATGTTAGAATAGTTGACATTTTATTTGAAATAAATCTTTTAAGAATCATGAATATTTGTATATTTGATTATGATATTGAATTGTTTGAGAAACAGGAAATATGATGAACATCAGCTGAATATATTTATATATATTATTTATTTGTACTTAAAGATTTTATGAGATTTGCAGGAAATAAAATATGTTATATCTCTAATTTTATGAATTAAATATTATCTACGAAATGTATTAACATTCCTTATTGGGTTTTTAGCTCATTCCTTATTATTAATAATTTTCAGGTGCCCTAAACCTTGGCGAATAGTGATTTTGGGGTAGGCAGGGATGGAAGTTGAGAACTATTTTTGAATTAGTATTTGTTGGAAAGACTCAGGATTGTTAGACTACTTTAATACTTGGGAATTAATGTTTACAAACTTTCATTGGAAGAATTTTATGTTGTTAGAATGTTACATTTTAAGATTATTAGTGTTGAAAAATTTCATGATGTTGGAAGACATTGGTTCAATGACATTTTGTTATACTTTGAAAAATTTTATACCTTTGGAAGATTTTGATTTTATAAAATTAGTTTTTAAGCATGAATATATTCTGGTGTGGGAGTTTAAAGGTGATTTAGAGCCCTATAAACAATGAACAAAGACATTTTGGTTCGGAGTTGGGAAATGTGGGTGTTGGCAACTTACTCCCTCCATATCTATTCTCTAATGGTTTGGAAAGCATTCAGATTTCCTCGTTGATGAATTTGTTTGTTATTGTTGGTCATCTTGGGAGGGGAATTCATTCTTTGCATCCAACTCATACAAAGGCCCAAGAATTATACAAAGAAAAGGTGACTTACTACAAAGATCTCCACTATATCTCAGATAAAAAATTTCAATATTGTGTGATTAAGTGCTGATTAGTGATTATCTTTATTTATTATCCACTTTGTTCTACTAGTGCAGATTCATGCAGGATTGCAAGCAAAGGTGCGTAATCTATATATATGTAAGTATTTAAGATTCAGACAGGATTGCCATAGTGTTTGATTTAATAAAGTGACCATATAAGTAAAGTATAGAGACCCTAATTTTAAAACATATCGTCTTTTCCGCGCCTAAAAAGTTAAATGGTTGACACTCGCTTAATGTTGGAACAAGTTTGATAAAAAATGATTAACAATAAATGGGAAATGGGGTACAAGAGATCCCAAACTGAGTCCTTGGTAAGGACAGACTCAGTCCCTATTAAGACAAAGACTGAGTCCCTATAGCACAGAGACTCGAGTCCCTATAAGAAAAGAGTATTGCTACGATAATATCAAAAGAAAATATTAACAAAAAAGACACTTTCTTGACCATAAAACAAATTTTGTTCTTATCCACCCCTATTTTGTCCAATTTTCAGATGTTTGGTATGGAGTCATGGAATTTTTTGCTCCACTGAACCATGTGAAAGTGATGTTCTAAACTGTTATACATCTAAGCTTTCCGATGGTGCCACTTTTTCTGTCTCTATTATTATTATTATTATTATTTATTTTTTTGAAAGATTCTGTCTCTATTATTGAACCATCTGGAGAATCACAGAGCATCACATTTTAGTTACAATGTGACAAAGGGAAAGGGCCTCTTTGAACCCAAATGTGTATTAGAAAGTGAGGGATTTGAGTATTTTTCAGTTATTATTCTAATTTAAAATATAAAATCTTATGAACTTTCCCTATGCTAGGTAAAAGGATATTCTAAAAATAATAATAAATTTGATTTTAATTATTCTATTAAAATAATGTTTGTTTATTTTGTGTTTGTGTTTGTGTTTGAATATGTTATTTGTTCAAATAATTGTAATTGTTTTATAATGTATAATAGCTTTATTTTTCGAGCTTAGTGTACAAATCACAAATTATAATTTTGAGGAAAATTTTGTTTTTTACTAGGAACTCATAATGATTATAGTTTATTAATTGGAATGATAATCTAGCAATATATCTTATGTCACATACATAAAAGAAACTATTAGAAAAACAAATGGTGAAAATAAGGGATTTTATTTTTATTGAATGTCTTGATTCTCCAATGTCTTGTTTATTTTATTTTTTTGTTTTTATTGTGACGCGGTTGTATTTTGACGTCGAATCTTAAATACCTTTGAGGTCTCCAAAAGTTCAAGGCTTCAGGATCATTTTGGGCCCACTTCGATTTGGCAACCTCAAAGCCCATCCAAGCCATGGGCCAAGCCTCGTTCTCGATGCCTGGCGGGCTAAGTCTATCCCAAACTTATTTTAAAAGGGTCGAGTCCTCGCGACTTATCCTCACAAGTGTTTTTTTTAATAAAGATATAATTTAATTTATTATAATATATATTTTATTAAAAGTTTATTATATGTTTAATAAAGGAATATCTTAGTTGGTGTATTAAATTTTAAGTTGGAAAGATTAAAATTTTTAAAAATGGTTTTAATTCTTTGTTTTACTAAACCCACCCGTTCAAGGTCCTCAGGCCCGTCGGTTGGACCGTGGTCCTCAACAAAATGCGAAGTCTATCTTACCCTATAGACCAGTCAATGGGTTTGTATTACTTCTATCACACTCCTAACCCCTAAACGATCGAAGGACGCCAAACTATAATGCGATTCTTACTTGCTTTTTTCGTATATTGCGCCTAAGTCTTATAACCGAATCAAAATATCATTTACAAAGATACATATTAAACTACCACTGTGATGGTGTTTACATGTCAATACATACAAATTCGAGTCCCATTTACATATACATATACAAAAAATCGTACATTTACATTTACATAATCAGAGCGCAAAACCTATTGTGATGGACCCCTACTAGTTTGTTGGCCCAGTAGTATGCGGAAGGTCGCGGACGTCCTCCTCTGTACCTACACGAATAAAAACTCGTGCTAAGCTTAACGCTTAGTGAGAAACATATGTCTTATACATGTACACATGCATTGATACTCACTTATAGTAGACATATAACATTAACAGATATACAGTAGCAAATTTAAAATTTTTTCATGAATTCATATAACAAACTTATACACATACTTGTACTTATAACAAGCTTATACTTGTTCAGATCTCCCGTAGGAGTTACATAACTTATACTTGTACGGAGGTACCCGTAGGTACTACAGAGCTTATAATACAGAGGTACCTGTAGGTACTACAAAGCTTATACTTGTATAGAGGTACCCGTAGGTACATTCAGAGCAGAACGATATACATTACTTTACTCTTGTTCGTTATTCAGACTCTTATCATATAACTGCTGACTACCTGCACGTTAATAAGAATGAGTAGGACACAAAGACAATAAGCACCAAGGTACGACATAAGATCGAGGCCAAGTATAGCACAAAGCAGGAATGCCGAATCACTGACAGAGAGTGTTGTCGCACTAATCAAAGAGTACCGAAGTACTAAATGTGCCGAAGCACGATCAGAGAGTGTCGTCGCACTAATCAGAGAGTACTGAAGTACTATATGTGTCTGCCCACGTAACAAAGGTGTCGTGTCATTCAATATCTAGTTTTAGGCAGTCCTACAATTATATGTGTTCAGGAACTTACTATCTTATCATATGGGCATTAAGCTTGTTATCTCGTCATTTCGCCTACAGGCATGCTCTTAATTCTTTCCTTTGTTTTAATTGAACATGAATGGACCCTTTATGTACTTAGGGGTCCTATTAGTCCAATAGATGTCCTCTGAATAACGGAATAGCAAAACATGATAAAACACATGTCTATGGAATACATTACGCCACGGCGTAGGGCCTTCACCGCGAGCTTTACTACCCTCTAGCCACCCGAGGCTCGGCCTAAGCCTCCCTCACGGCCGCGATGCGGCGTGGACATGCCACGCCTTGGTGTGGACTTACGCTGCTGCGTGGGATCCCTACGTCATGGCGTAGGACCCCGAAATTGCCCATATTTGCTGATTTCGTCCCTATTTCTAGAAATCCAACCAAAAACCCCAAAATAATCCAAAAGCATTGTCGAAAACAACTCTCAAATGTGTTCTAACCCAACCAAAACCAAACATAGAGATTAATTAGGGTTTTTCCAAACCTAAACTCAAATACTTGTAAGTTAGGTTAACTTCCTAACACCCAAACAAGTATCCATACATCATAAACCAAGAATCCATACTCAAAGGGAGGATTCCATACTCATCTTATACAAACTAGGGTTTTACCAACCCAACTTTCAACAAATCTAGGGTTATGATGAATTCCTAACTAAACCTTAGAAATGAAACAAACTAATATCCATATAAAAGTCCAAAAATCCATACACATTCATACATTTCTTGGTTTTTTTTCTCTTCTTCTTCTTCTTTTTCTCCTCTCTCTCATTGCTGCTTCCTCCCAAAATCCCCAAACGGAGACCCTAATAGGTCTTATCCCCATTTGGTCACCCTTTTCTATTTTATTACACTTTGGTCCTCAAACTCCTCTATGTGCACTACAACTTATGCTATTTCTCTATAATAAGATATCATCTTCTTATATTACTTTTATATCTGTTTAAGTTACAAATTTATCTTACTTATTGGTTTCGCTTACGTACAAATTTAAATTACGAAAATTCAAATTATACCTATAAAATACCCTAAACATGTTGAAAAGCATATTTCAAGGTGTTACAATTCCCCCTACCTTAAAATAAATTTCGTCTCGAAATTGACCCGAATCGAAGAGCCGAGGTACCGTACCCTCATTGTCGATTCTGGTTCCCATGTCGTTTCTTCTATACTGTGATGGTTCCATAGCACCTTTACCAGAGAGACTTTCTTGTTCCATAACCGTCTTATTTCATGATTCAATACCTCGGGCCATCAAAGTGAAATCTTTCTTGTACTTGTATATCTTGAACTGTAATATGCGATGTAAGTTGTAATGATATTCAAGCATGGTATTACTGAACACTGGTTTCGGTTTTATTCGTGATGCTGAATTCTATTCCTGCCGTAGGAATTAAGGTTGTCTAGCATTGTAATACTGTGGGAGTCCACATGTCATCTCCACAGGGAGTGGTCTAAATTTGTTGATCCTTAGGAGCTATTCTCCACAAAGTGTGTAATTTAAAAGGAAATTATGGGGTTGTGTGTGTTTGATTGAATGATTGATTGATTTGAGTATTTTAAAATAGAAAGATGATTGCTGGGATTCTTAGGTTTCCACTCAACAATGATCACGTAATTCCCACCTCTTAGTTTTACACCTCATCTAGAGCTATTGATAAATGGTCTGGCGGAAGATTTTCTTTAAATGCTCTTGAAAGGAAGATTGAATGATGTTAAACACTTGTTCCCAATAAATTCAGACTCTTAACTTGCATTTGTAATCAAGAACAACGTGTACCGAGGATCTCTCGTTCACACGTTGTCAAGAGGATGCCCAACTAAGGTTTTTACAAAGTTTCTACAAGCACACACATCACACAATCCACTTCGAGTATAAAGAGGAATCTGAGGGAATATACCTTGGATCGTAGAATTTCCACCGTAGAACCCTGCGATAGAAATTTAGAACTCCATGGAAATCATAAGGTAAATCATATAATTGAAGTGAATTTTATTCATAAAGAACTTTTGAGAAAACTCGTGAATTCAATTGTGAAACCTAAGGATGAAAAGACACACCGAGAATGAAAGCTTAAATATGAATTCCCACCGAAGATTACTACATGTGCTTGAATAAAAAATCTCCAGAGAAATAAAGTCTTCAACCCTAATCAATAAATCTTCGCCAAAGCTATGGAAAGGAACACTTCTCCTATGAAAACCTAACCCTCAGAATCAAAAGCTGCCTTCTCCTTGTATCCTATGGCTTTTATACCCCTCTCCAATGTGATCTTGCATTAAAAGTTGATTGACAAGCCGCATCTTTGATGTTAGGATCGACCGCTCAATTCCCGTTAGCTACACAAGTGTGTACCAAGACAGTTAGTGGTGTAAATTCCAAAGACATGTCAAGCTTCGCCACTTTGTCGTATAGGTGTTTTGGTACATGTTGAAGGTGTACTCCTGGGCATGTTGGCTAATCGGTGCTTTTCCAAAGATTGTTGCACTTCCTAAACTTCACCAATCGCTGCTACCATCCTCAATGATCCATATTTGCTTCCTGACATAAATCCTTGTACAATTATGCATTAGGACTCAAAACTCAGATAAGTCCGTAAACATGAAAGCAATTAAAAGTACCTATTCTCATGCAAAATGTGAGCACAATGTGACTTGAAGGTGCTAAGTTCTGCTGTAATTATTGCTCAATTGTGTATTCAACACACCCCCCAACTTGCATCTTGCTAGTCCCTAGCAAGATTTAGACTTGAGATACCTACTGGTTATGAATTCCAACAAGTGCGCTCGGTATAGTTATTGCAAGTTTCTCAAAAAGGGAAAATATTAAACAGAATACTTCAACCTGACATAGTATGCACCCGTGTGACTCAATTAAAACTCAAACCACAGTCACAAGCAGTGAACATAACAACAAGCTAACACAAGATCGAGCTATTCATATAAAGGACCATGGAATTGAGGAAAAGAAAAGTGGCCATGCAACCAATAAACTGAAAAGATCAATATTATAGAAGCAACCATTTAACATAAACACACAACTACTATGCATAAAGTCAAAAGAAACAACTAACACAACTGGAATCAAAAAGGTCTTAAAGGTTTGTAATGACCGTAGGCTACACAAAAAGGGTAAAATGAACAAAATGGGTGTTGGCATAACATGGCTGAGGTCTGCTACCCAATTGCCAACACCACCCTAATCTAAATTTCACATCCTACTACACGCAGTCCTCATCGTCATAAGAAAACGCGTTCCTCATCGACGCTAGCTTCATCCAACTCCGAATCTCCCTCCAATCGATAGGCATTCACAACGCAGCCTCCTGAAATATGACTCTCGAGCCCGAGAGCCCGTGTGGGTCTAATTGCTTCGCTTCCTAAAATGCATTCAACCACCCCTCAATTCGACGCCTCCATTCTCTTCAACTGGGAAGTGCTCATGTGATGCAAAAATGATGAAGAGGCTCCGGTGAATCACCACCGGAGGATGTGAAGGTCGGGTCTCAGACGCGCCGCTCAGCCGTTTGGTTTGTAATAGCCCCAGCCTTAGAAGAACCCTTTTTCCTTAGCCACTCCTCATCCCCGCGGCCCACAAGACTCGCTACAAGAGATGTGAATGGAATATGTCTACTTTCATGAGAGAGGACTCAGAAATCCCCTCATCACTTCACCATATGACCAAAGCATAGTCGATAAGCTTCCGCCATCACCTCATAAAACAGCTGCCGTTTCGTTTGAGATTTCTCATTGCCCTTTGGTCCAATTCTATCATGAATAATCTTATACATCAATGCATATTCCGTCTTGAGCTTCCCTGGCACAAATTCTTTACTTACAAAACCACTCATGGCCACAGGACGAGTGCACATAGCCTCAGCGAATAAATGGGCGTCGAAGCAAGACGCTTCTGGGTGGGGTAAGGTCGATCCAAGGGTGTGGCGAACATATCAGAAGGAGTGAGCTATCACATCAGGGGTGACTTTTATCTGCTTACCCATCACAGTGGTCTCTAGTAAGGTCTCAACTCGCTTATTTTCTCTCAGATTAGTGTAGAACTCCCGAACCAAGGTAGGTAAATAATTTCGAACGTCAATACACACAACCACAATTCGTCTCGAATAACACCCCTAATGGGGGATGGGAGTACAGGAATGCCTAACTTCACACCCCCTCTCGCAATGAAATCCCTTTGTTCGTAACGACCGGGCCCATTTTTCCCCGCTTCCGATGAAGCCTTAGCAAACATGGCCTCTATCTCCTCATCATCACTCTCCGATACCTCTTCACTCTCAGAGGATGAATCTATTTGCTTTCCTTTTCCTTTCTTTACTGGGCCGGAGGAGTCGCATTTTCTTTCTACCTACCGCTCCATAGAGGAGCTAGGCGCTTTTCCCTTTCCAGTATTCTTGGATCTTGCCATAGATATGGCAAAAATGGCAATGATGGCACATATGGCCCACACATATAGAACAATGTCCCAGAAACCTGTCGCCAAAAGTATCAGGCTGGCCCCGTGCATCGGGAGAAATTTCCCAACACCACGAAACCCCAAACCACCAAGTAAAGAAACCACCAACCAAAACCAACCAAACTAATCCATATATAGCAATGAATAGCACAAAACTTTCCTCAAGGAATCATGAGGCTTACCAATGGTCCCGTACGATGAGTGTGTATGAATCCGGCTCGAGCGAAGGAAACTTCCGGCGTATGTGCGAACTTGGAGTTGCTTGTGTGAGAGGGGGCAAAAGGGCTAGGGTTTAAGTCTTTAGAGAATGGATAGGTTAGAATGCCGTAAGGGCACAAAAATGGGGTTAAAAACCCTATTTCCCAAACCCCAGACGACGGCACATGTTAGTGGTGTACTTCACACGTCTTTTATAACATACCGGTACATGTTAGACATGTACCGGTACACCTATTCCAATTCAACATTTTTTTTTTTTTTTACATATTTTTGCAAATTGGAACCAGAGTGTTTGTATGTAAAAACTATCCTTGTCGACCGCCTTCCATCCTAGTTTCCACGCATGCTCACTTCCTCATTCAAATCTTATATTCCGCTTCAACCGACTGCTTTCATGGAGTTGACAACTGTACTTCCTTCTTTAGACACTTTCAATCTTTCCATTGGGCCCACTGTATTTCTGGTGATCAGGGTTCCTAGGGTTCGAACCAACTTGGCAACTTAAGGCTCAAAATAGGTGCAAGGGGTGAGACAATACGAGTTCACAAGTGTAACACAGAAATGAAGGCCTCTAATCATTTTCCAGTTATGCGAGATGTTCCTCAAAGACTATAATGCATGTAGTTAACATGTCATGCCAAATTAATGCACAAATGGGAGCAAAAGCAACCAAGACCGTGAGCATGAACAGTAAAGTCAAGTGGTTCGTCGAATTAAAGGGTAATGCAAGGGGATAAAGCCAAAAGATGAATATAAAGATTTGCATGCTTGTTAAAGTGTACATGCATTGATGATGTGGAGTGTGTATGAAATCATGCTATATACACAGTCAAGTATTATACCCTAAAGAGCCACACCAAAATTCAATGAATACACCACATGTAATGGGCAGATAGTTAGGGTTCAAATCCGTACGCCACCCCACAATGTAAACACGCATTGTCCTCAATGGCTGTGGAACTGGGCGGGAACCCCCACAACAGAATGGGAGGCAACATAGAAACTAGGGCCCCCTTTTTATTTATTATTATTATTTTTTTTTAATTTATTGAAAAGAAAATAAAATAGAAACAGCATAAATAAAATGCAAGAATGAAAATAAAACAAAATCAAAACTATATACAACAAGTTGAGAACCAATTTCATTTCTCGAAGGGGTATCCCAGATTGATCTACCAGTCCTCACTATTCTGAAGATTGAAATGCCGAGGAATGGTTTGAGGCGTTAACCATTGACTTTGAAAAGACTTTCCTATCCGGATTTTCAATCTCCACTTGCCTGCATGGGATAGATTACCCAAAGAGCATTAAGAAGCTCGAGTGACCAATCTTTGCGATTCGGGGCAATCGTTTTTTCCAAAATATGTTTTATCTCCTATTAGCTAATTCAAATGTCCATTGGTCTCTGTGGTGGTATGGAAGTCAAAACTTTATGGGTGACTCCATATTTTTTCAAAAATCTTTCAAAGATCGATTACAAAAGTGAGTCCACCTTATCACTAATAATTGCACGAGGTATTCCAAACGAAAAATGTGTTCTTTTATAAATTTCAAAACAACCTTGCGGGTCATTAGTTCCTCGTCTAATAGCCTCAACCCACTTCATAATCAACGTATAATGTATCGTACAGTATCCACAAGTATGGGGAAAGGCCCCATGAAGTCTATACCCTACCGCCAAAAGATCTCAATGATTAAATGGGGGTAAGAGGCATCATGTTCCGTTTTGTGACCCCTCCTAATTGTTGGCACTGAGCACAAGTTTTGCAAATTCAAACAATCTTAAACAGGCAAAGCCAAGAAAACCGGGTTTCAGAAAATTTTATCTCATTGCTTTTTCTTTTGCAGAAATGCCCCACAAGCTTCGAATGGCAAAGGTTAGGATCCTCGATCCCGCTCATCATCGACACACATCTTCTCACAATTGGTCCGGACAGATTTAAATAGATATGGATCATCAAAGCAATATTTTAATGTCCGCTAAAAATTTCTTTTTCCACTGAGAAGTCCATCGGGTGGAATTTGACCAGCATTAGGTTATTTAATATGCCTGGGTACGGCGGGCAATGAACAAGGGCAAAAAGTCGCCATCGTGAAAACTGCCGCTTATGGGTACACCATGAGAATTTGATTCTCGAACCACTGGGATAATGGTCGCCCACCACATTCTCGAATTTCCTTTATCTTTTTACTATCGATTGAATTCTCGGGGCATATGTAATCCACCTAGTTAACCGAGGTTTGCATCCCCGCTTAGAGAGCAGTGGTATTTCCTCAAAGTGTCGCAAGGACCAGGAAATGGTTACAGGAGAGCCTACACAAAGGACCTCGAACTTTTCCAAGGCAAAACGACAATAAAAACTCTTTTTCGTGGCGTAGTTCGCTGAGCTGAGTCTAAATTGGCTCATCGGGCATAGTAGATTACAAAAGCCTTTTGTCATCCCTTGTCCTAAAATAGCCCCTATAGCATAATCACTAGAAGCCACATGATCTCAAATGGAAGGTTCCAATTAGGAGACCGCATGATAGGAGGCGACACTAACATAGTTTTGAGTTTAGCAGCGCTGCCTTCACAAGCCTCGTGACCATGCGAAGGGACATCTTTAGCAAGAAGTACACAAGGGACGAGCTAAAAATCTTTATAAATCTCCTATAGAATCCAAAGATGTCCCAAGAATGATCTTGCTAAGACCCTAACACTTAGAGCAGGTAAATTAGAGATCGCCTCGACCTTGGCCTTAATATCAACTTCAATTCCATTTTGACAATTATACTACTTAAGACAACCCTCAGGTCACCATGAAATGGCACTTTTCCCAATTTAACACAAGGTTCTTCTCTTGACATCGCTCCAAAACCTTACGTAAATTCTCCAAACATCTCTCATATGGTCACCAAAAACTGAGAAATCGTCCATGAAGATTTCCAAAATGGTTTCTATCATGTCATTGAAAATTTTCATCATGCACCGTTGGAAGGTTCCGGGTGCATTACATAATCCAAAGGGCATTTTCCTAAAGGCAAAAGTACCAAAAGGACAGGTGAATGTAGTTTTCTCTTGATCTTCCAAAGCTATCTCAATTTGATTGTAACCTGAGTACCTACGAGAAAACAATAAAATCCATGCCCTGCAACTCTCTCTAACATTTGGTCAACAACCAAGAGGGAAGTGGTTTTCCTAGTACCAAGCAAGTAAGCTTCCTATAATCTATGCACACCCTCCAACCTCGAAGTGACACGCAGTAGGAATTAGTCATTATTTTCATTCGCACCACAAAGGGATTCGCATTTTAGAACTAATTGTCGGCCAACCCACTTGTCAGTCCGCAATAGGTAAATAAATACCTACATCCAAGAGTTTTAAGATTTCCCTTCTTTACCACTTCTTCATTATTGGGTTCAAATTGCTCGGTTGCCTAGAGGGTTTAACATCCTCTCTAAGTGAATTCTATGTGTGCGCATCAAGGCCAATTCCCTTAATATCTGCAATTGTCCATCCTAGGGCTATGGTTTCTCAATATCTCCAAAAGTTGATTTTCTTGATTCATTTCTAAGGAGGAAGATATGATTACCGGAAAAGTTTCTTCTACCCCTAAGAAGGCATATTTGAAGTGTGATAAAAGGGTTTCAACTCAAGCTTAGGTGGCCTCTCTTTAGAAGGCAATGCCTTGTCCTCAATTGGTGGCAATGGTTCAAATTTAGGTGCCCACCCATTCACTTCCAGTACTTCATTGTGTTCAATTATGGAGGTAACTCGATTCTAGTATGGTCACTTCCTCATCCTAACCTCGCTTACCAAACATGACATAAGAGGGTCATCATGTGAGACATTATCCAAGTATTTCGTATCACGTAATCAACCATGTCGACCACACATCTTCTTCATCCCCCATTCCCTTGATAACATTATAGATATTCAGATTAACAATCATGTTTCTAAATGATAGTGTCATTAGGCCTCCCCTATAATGTATAATGGCATTAGCAGTTGCCAAAAATGGTCTACCAAGAATTACTGGGAACTGAGTTCCTTGGTTCAATATAGGTCGAGCTAATGAAAGCACAACAAAATCCACAGGTGCTATAACTTCATTCAATTTGTACCAATACATCCTTTACTCATCCCTCTAGGAATTTTTACACTATGGTCGTTTCAATTGGAGGTGATATTGGTTGGCTCTAATTTTCTCCTAACCCTAGGTCCACATATACCGAGTAAGGCAACAATTAACATCGCCTTAAATCCACTAGGAGATAGTCCCAACTTGAATTCCTACTACTATAGAAATAGTAGGACTTCGATCTTTGTATTTTGGGGCAAGCTGTTTCAATCGCTGAGGTAGATTGCTCACCATGAATGCCCCTTGTTGGCACCTAATTTCCTTTTACCGTGCACAAATCCTTAAACTTAGTATATGACTTTAATTTGCTTAATGGCATCTTAGTAAAGGAATGTTCAATTTCACTCTGTTTGAATAACTCATAGATCTCTGTAATGGTTATTCACTTTCTTGGGTTCTCAAATTTCATGAGGGTATGGAGTCGAGGGATATGGGTAGCCTTGTCTTCCTCCGCCCACCATCAATAACATTGGTCCTAGGACATATAATTGTCTCGACACCTCAATATCTCCTCGACCGATTCACTTTGAGACTCTTTGTATTGGTTCCCTTGGTTTGAATGGTTTTGTCAACTATCTTACCACTTCGAAGAGTAGTGATGTACTTTATAATGTTCAAAAGTACTTCACTGGGACTCGAAACTCCCACACTATTTCGACCTCGTGGGTTTCTGATGGGCCGAGATGAGAGCTCTTTTCTTGTTGAAAATTGCCCATAGAAGATGTTAGCTTAGTTATTTGGGATCTCACATCATTTAGAGCAGTTCGAAATTCTGGTTTGTGGATTGTTGGGTCTGTACAAACTGTGTTACTATATCCTCCAAACTTTATGTATGTTGATATACATGGGTTTGATTCCTGATTCAAGGATGGAAACCTGATTAGGTTCACAGAAATCCTTGGGGACCTTGATTCTGAAATGGAGGAACGGAATTTGTAAAACCTTGATTTTGATAATGGGGCCTTGCTGTTGCGTTATGTGGGCCTCCTCATTTCTCCAACTAAAATTAGGTGCTTACCCCATCCAGATTATATGTTTCGTAATTGAAAGCTTCCTCGTAGTTATGGCATTTGCTTGTTCTTGAACTTAAGGAAGGTTTGGGCGCTTAATAGTTGAGTGTAGGGTCATCGCATATTATGCATGGCTCCTCCACTCTGGGTCCAATAGGTACCGAAGGTACTTGAGGTACACTAGTTACCTCGTTCACCTTTTTCATCTCTATGGCCTCCAACTTCCTTGTTAAATTGGCGATTTTTGCTTGCAATTCATCATTCTCTTTTAAGTGATGGATTCCTCCCCCTATAGGTGTATTATGCACTTTAGCAGTGTCTACGGAGGTGTTAGTCTCCCATGTTCGAGCATTTTCTGCTATGGTGTCAAAGAGTTGAATTGCCTCCCTAACACTCTTTCATAAATTGCCCGCACACATCATTTGGATGGTTGTTTATTATTCAAGGATAGCCCTTGATGAAAATACGCACAAATTTGTCTAACATCCAAACCATGATGAGGGATAGCATGGAGGAGATCCTTGTATCTCTCCCATGTCAAGAAGAAAAGGTTCACCCGGCTTTAAAAAAATTCCGAACAAGCCCGCATGAGAGCATTGGTAAGGGAGGGAAGAATTGTTAAGGAATCTATTCAAGATATCTTCCTCATAAAGATTGGAATTAGGTGCAAGAGAATGAAACTAAATTTTGGCTTTTCCTTGTGAGCAAAAGGAAATAAAACCAAATAGATTATGTGGAGTAGGTGGAGCCGTTGAGAGGAAAATGCACCGCAACATCCTCAAAGTCTCTCATGAATGAGTAGGGGTTCTCAGATTCGACCCCGTGATATACAGGTAAAAGACGGATCATTTCCGACTTCATGAGGAATTGATTAAATTTTTCAGTAGCGAATACACGAGTTTGTTACAGGTTCATCGAGGTTGCAAGATCTCTCTTTCCACATTAGGGTAAAGGTTGTGGGGACCTCATATTGATTTCGCGAAAGTTAACATTTCCCTCCCATTACTCGGTGCTACTGGAGTGTAACACCATCTCCATGTCAGGAGGTTCAATGGAGTCCTCAGGCTATCAGAACTTTCGAGCATGTTCATTAAACAAATATCTTGAAACAATTGACTTATTATGGACTCTTCAGAACTTCTAGGAGGTGCAATTTACGTAGCCTGCTTGCTCGCTAGAGCCCAAACCGACATGCACTAAACTTACTCCGTCCAAGAAAACACCCACTGAGATTTCTCACCAAAACAAATTAAAAAGAAAAGTAGAGAACGTACCGGATTTGCAATGCAATTGCAAATTACCTCTAGCTCTCTTCAGATCAACCGATCGGGTCGCCACCCCCCCACAAATCTGCCAAAATGTTTATTCTTATTCGATGCCTTCTAATTCTATTCCCAAGCGTAGGAATTAAGGTTGTCTAGCATTGTAATACTGTGGGAATCCATGTCATCTCCACAGGGAGTGGTCTAAATTTGTTGATCCTTAGGAGCTATTCTCCACAAAGTGTGTAATTTAAAAGGAAATTATGGGGTTGTGTGTGTTTGATTGAATGATTGATTGATTTGAGTATTTTAAAATAGAAAGATGATTGCTGGGATTCTTAGGTTTCCACTCACTAATGATCACGTAATTCCCACCTCTTAGTTTTACAGTCTCATCTAGGAGCCATTGATAAATGGTCTTCGATGGAAGATTTTTCTTTAAATTCTCTTTTGAAAGGAAAGATGATTGAATGATGTTAAACACTTGCTCCCAATTAATTCAGACTCTTAGCTTGCATTTGTAATCAAGCACAACGTGTATCGAGGATCTCTCGTTCACACGTTGTCAAGAGGATGCCCAACTAAGGTTTTTACAAAGTTTCTACAAGTGATTAATATCACACAATCCATTGGAGTATAAAAGAGGAATTGAGGGAATATACCTTGATCAGGGTGAATTTCCACCATATAACCCCAGCATAGAAATTTAGAACTCCATGGAAATCATAAGGTAAATCATAATTGAAGTGGAATTTATTCATAAAGAACTTTGAAAATCGTAATTCAATTGCAAAACCTAAGGATGAAAAGACAGAATACTGAGAATGAAAGCGAAATATGAATTCCTACTGAAAGATTACATGTGCTTGAATAAAAAATCTCCAGAGAAATAAAGTCTTCAACCCTAATCAATAAATCTTCGCCAAAGCTATGGACAGGAACACTTCTCCTATGAAAACCTAACCCTCAGAATCAAAAGCTGCCTTCTCCTTGTATCCTATGGCTTTTATACCCTCCAATGCATCTTGCATTAAAGTTGATTGACAAGGCACACTTTGCGCTAGGATCGAATTCCTCGTCAATTCTTAGTTTCACAATGGTGAGGCTCTAAGTATTTGGTGTTAGCGGTGCACTGCAGAATGTTGCTCTCGCCACTTTGTCGTGATAGGTGTACCGGTACATGCTGAAGGTGTACCCGGGTATTATTGCTGGCTTAATCGGTGCTTCCAAAGATTGTTTCACTTCGAAACTTCACTAATCGATTTCCATCATCCTCAATGATCCATATTTGCTTCCCTGACAGCAAATCCTTGTACAATTATGCATTAGACTAAACCCGTACAAGTCCAAACATGAAAGCAATTAAAAGTAATTTCCATTCTCATGCAAAATGTGAGCACAATGTGACTTGAAGGTGCTAAGTTCCTATTGTAATTATTGCTCACACCAGGTATTCAACAAATAACATCATGTAATTTGGCTAACTCCAAGAGGGAGTCTCAACGATACGCCATCGGGTCCAACCTTTCAAATCTCGTATACAATGAATCTTAGACTCCGGCTTTTCTCTTTTCTTCCAAAGCGGAGTATCTTTTTCCACAGAGATACTTATAAAAACACTTTGGTTCCTCGACTTCAAAATTATATCCTTTTCTCTTCAAATTAGCATAAGACTTTGTCTATCATTGACAAATTTTTAACCTCTCACAATAAATTTAACTTTTTCTTCCATGTCTTTTTGCATTAAATCAGATCCAATAATCTTATGCTCGTCTAAATCTATCCAACACATAGGAGTTCTACATCTTCTTCCATACAAAGCTTCATACTGAGCTACTAATACCGGAACCGATAATCAAGAAAGTAAGCAAATTCCATGAGTGAAGCTATACCTATCCCAACTTCCCTAAAATCTAATACACAAAGACCACATATCTTCCAACACTCAATCAATACCTCAAGACACCCATCCGCTTGTGGATGAAAGCAGTGCTAAAATCTCGCCTCCCGTACTCAAAAGCCGACTATAATTCCTTCCTGCTAACCTTGACGTAAACCGTGATCATGGGCCGGACACCATCAATAAGGGAATCCATGTAATCACACTTCACTCATAAAGTCTCGCTTAGACGATCCCATGGAGTAGCTGTTGACCAGAGAAGTGAGTAGACTTGGTCAATTTATCCAAGAACACCAAACTACATCATGTTTCTGGGTAAGGGGAACCGATACGAAATCCATAGTAATGTTATCCCCACTTCCATTGGGGAATTGAGGATTCAATAAACCGGACGGCACTTGGTGTTCACTTTACTTGTTGACATGTCGTGATACTTAGACACGCACTCAAAATGTCATTTTCATCCTCGCCACCGTAGTAATCGCTTTCATATCCTAGTACACATCTTATTACCTCCTGTGGTGCATGGTGAAACAAAGATATTTGCAATACAAATATCTCCTTCAAATCCATATCATTCGACACATAATCAAGCCTCATACAAACAAAAACCTCCACTATCTATGTGTTAATCACGGTTCCACATCGACTAACCAACTATCTCGTGAATCCTGGTAATATTCCTGCACTGGTCATCATTTTCTTCAAACCGCATAACTCTAATTGAGCCAATCACTATAATCTCAAATCTTCAACATAATCTTCAAAGACAAAGTAGAACTATTTTCCTACTCACATCCACCACTACATTTGCTTTCCTTGGTAAATCAATTATACAATCATAGTCTTTAAACAATTCCAACCCACCAACATTGCCTTAAGTTCAAGTCCTTCTAAGTTAACAACATTTCGCACTCTTAGCGACGTAGTGTTCTACATTTTCTCCATATAAGTAGTGTCGCCTAAATTTTCAAAGCAAACATTATAGTCGCTAACTCCAAATCTACATGAGTGGATAGTTGAACAGCGGTTTTAACTTATGTAAGATAAGCCACCACTTTCTCATCCCGCATCACGCATCCCAAACCTATCCGCATCACCGCATAGTATAATCCCTACTGCTTAGGTTGAATCAACATTGGTGCTTCAACCAGTATTTCTTTTAACCTTTCAAAGTTGGATTGGTACTTATCATCCCACTTAAACTTCACTCCTTTCCGGAGTAATCTTGTAAGTGAGGATACTATAACTGAAAATCCTTGTACAAATCTCCGATAATAACCTGCTAAGCCCAAGAAACTTCTCACCTCGGTAACATTTCGAGGAGATTTCCAATTCATAACTGCTTCAATTTTCACGGGTCCACTCTAATACCTTCCGCATATACAATATGACCTAGGAATGACATTTCCTTAAGCCAAAAATCACATTTACTTAACTTTACAAATAACTGATTCTCTCTCAAAATTTGCAATACTATCTGTAACGCCCCAAAAATACCATATAATATTTTTTTTATAATTTTATTATATATTCGGTATAAATTGAAACAACTTGGGTATTTTCCAGGAATTTTTTAAATGAACACATTAAATGATTATATAGCTAAAAACCGAATGCAAATATTATATGCTAAAATGAGAAATTAATTGAACCTGAAAATAAACCCAAGTGAAAAAGGGCAAATATGGAAATTGTGAAATAAGAACCTAAGGGTCATAAGTTAGAAAGAAGAAATGTCTAAGTGTGATTAATGAGAATTTAAATGCAAATCGAGACAAATAGTGAGCAAGCTAGCAATTAGGAGAACTTAAACCCAAAAATGGATTTTTAAAGAAGACCAAACAAGGCCTTATGTGACATGGGATATTTAAGACCAAAAGTGGTATTGGAAGCTCATTTTGAACAAAACGGTTTGAGAGAGAGAGGAAGAGAGAGCTAAGGCTTTCCAAGTGAGGAGGTTGTGATTCTTGCTCCATTAAAGCAAGAGTTTAAGAGATCAAGTTGAAGAAGAAAGCTTGACATTGAAGATTGAAAGGGATTTAAGGTAAGAAAAACCAAACCCTAACCCCATTTCTAATTGTGTTTGGGTTTAATAAAACCCCAAATGTGGTGATGGGGTATATTATTGGATGGTTTTTAGTTCCTCAGTTTGAGGATTATTTTTGCATTGCTTTAGATTGGTTTGGAGGGAGTGTTTTTAAAAGGAAATGGGTTTTCAAAGGAAATGCTGTCAAAATTTTTATCAAGACCTATGTTCTGTTTTGGCTATAGATTAAGTTATAATCATCCAAATGAAGTGATTCTAATTGGTAAAGAACCATAAGAGATAGGTATACAAATGTATAGAAGGGACCAGGAGCAAATTATAGCTCTAAGTCTCTCAATGACGGGCTTAAAGGTGAGCTCGGATAGCTCATGGGTTATGCTTTGTTTTGAGTATTGTTATAGTGTTGTAGCCATAAGTTGAGTTTCACTCATCCAAATTGAGTGATTCAAAATTTTGGGTAAAATAGACTTCTAGGGGAATAATTTACTTGAAGGAAGTGTATGCAAATTGTAACCCCAAAGTTCCCATAAAATTTTTAAAGTGGAGCTATGTGTAAGAACAATTTGATTCTGCTTTGCAAATTAGAGTAGTCTGGATGTAAAATGCAATAACTTTTGTTTTGGTGATCCAAATTGAATGATTCTAGTTGAATAAGAAACCTTAGAACCATATCTTCAAATGAGTAGAAGGAACCATTACCAATATATGGAGTTAAGACCTCTGAAATTGGGAATAACAGTAGGTAACCGAGTGAGCTGGGCATACTGACCAATTTGGCATTAAAATGCCATAATTTGAGTTTGGGTGATCCAAATGAGATGATTCCAATTCCTACTAAAAATAAACTCATAGAGCTAAAATTTTCTTGAAGGAAGCATGAGCAAATTAGGGCTCATGTGAAGGGGTATCTGGTAGACATAAAACTCACTGGCTAACAATTTTAATTAGACTATGTCTAAAAAATAGTCTTTTATATATAAACTACATTTTCTAAACCGTAGTCTAGGTGAGTGTAGTTAAAGTGTGAGTGTAGTTAAAAGTCCCACGTTTGGACTACGTTTTTAGACGTAGTTAGAAGTCAAAAAAACATAGTCTTTAAATATATTTAGACTACGTTTTTATCATAATATGTTCACCTTCTTCTAATTTATAATTATATATTTTTTTATTTGTAATACCTAAAATAATTGGTATAATGATTTAATTAATATAAAAATAATGTTTTTTTCATCTATTTATTAATTTATGTTATTCTCATTGATTTTGATGATAATTTTAAAATCTATTTAAATTTTTTGAAATTTTTAATTTAATATATGAAGGTTTGTGAATGAAGGGAAAAGGGTGAAAGTGTTTTGAAAAGTATTAAAAATATATATTTATTTTTAAATTTGATTGATTCAAACGAAAATAAAATTAATAAAAATTTTCTAATGGTTTTATTTAAAATATATTTTATAAAAATTATATTTATATTTTTAAGTATGATTTAGCTTACTTAAATAAATATTAAATTTGAATAAATATATCATAAAATAAATTTAATTTGCTTTTTTATTTAATATTTAGCTAAGATGATAATTCAAATTTTTTTAAATTTATCCAATATGCTTTAATTAATATAAAAATAGTTTTCATCTATTTATTAATTTATGTTATTATATTGATTTTGATGATAATTTTAAAAGCTATTTAAATTTTTTGAAATTCTTAATTTAATATATTTTGCGTGTCATTTGATACCGATCCAAGTTACTAAGATAGAAATATTGAGACGATATGCCACAAGATTCTCCAATTTAATGATTGATACCTCGACTTTGAACTGTGTTTTAAAGATAGAAATTAGATAAAAGTTGGGCTTTTGAGACAATGAAATAAGGGAAGCTAAGTGGCCCTTTATATACATTAGAGTTTTACCTTGACCTATAAATAAAATGTTAAGTTATGTTAATAAAATGTATTATAGCTTGTCAATTTTAACCCTGACTTAAAATATTTGTCAAGGTAAGCTTATCTTATGTTACTATTGCCCCTAAATTGAACCTTTGTCAAGGTAACATCCAAAAGGCTCATGTATGTAGTTGTTTTCAATATTAATAACTTACAATGACTTATATTTACATAAGTAAAGAAATGATCTGTCATTAAAAACCTTTTTTCTTGTAGTGATTATAGGCTACATTCTTAATTATGAGAGAAAAAATAAATAATTTTGTTCTCTTCAAACATGGCTAGATAAGGTGATAAGAGAGGGTTTCTTAAAAGAGAGAATTTTTAAGAAAAATGATAAATTTTTTTAGGAAAAGGATAAAAGACTACATTCTTAGTTAGGAGAGAAAAAATAAATAATTTTTTTCTATTCAAACGTGGTTAGATAAGGTGATAAGAGAGGGTTTCTTAAAAGATAGGGTTTTTTTAAGAAAAAAGATAAATTCTTTAGGAAAAGTGATGTTAATACATTCTTAATTAGGAAAGAAAAATAAATCAATTTTTAGTTTTATATTAGACTACGTCTTAAATAAGACTGTAGTCTTTTATATTATAAGATAAAATAAGACAATATAAGACTACGGCTTCATTAAAAACGTAGTCTTTTTATATTGTAATATAATATAAGACTACGGCTTAATTAACAACGTAGTCTTTTTATATTATAAGATAATATAAGACTACAGTTTAATTAAAAATGTAGTCTTTTCATATTAAAAGATAATATAAGACAACGTTTTTAATTATAGATGTAGTCGTTTAATTTATGAAAAATTGTGAAAACGTAGTCTAAAATATTAGACTACATTTATTACTAAAAACGTAATCTTTTTCCTAAAACCAACCGTAGTCTATTTAACTTTTTGTAGTAGTGCCTGACCAAAAACTCCTAGAATAACCTACTAATATGTGATTGTCATTGTATTTGAATAAGGGCCGACGAGGAGGAAAGCCGGCATTGAAGTCGAGATTCTGAATATCAGAATCAAAGCGACGATGTTGGTTTGTTCTATCTTCTCCTATTCTCGTTTCAAGATTTGAACTATTTGTTCTAAATGCATAAGAAAAGCATATTGAATTGTTTTAATTGATTTGAAGAAACTGATTGTGAAATGTTTGCAAATGAAATTGGGCATTAGTATTGAAATGAACCATTTATACAAATGTACATATTGTAATCGTATGTTGCTATAAAAGATTTTAAACGCCTTAATTGAATGTTAACCTTTAGTTCGTATGAAGGATAGATTGGTATACCAATAGCTGCAAATAGTTAGCATCGCTGAACGATTGCGTTGACGTGTTACCCGATCAGCGTACCTGGGACCGTATCGCAGTGTTCACTAATTGATTTTTTAATAACCACAGCCTAGCGGGACTGCATCGTGGTTATAAAACCGCTTTTTTATACCGCCTCCGCAGCTCCAACGAGACTGCGTTTGACTTCGATACTCGTATATCAAAAACATAGGTTAAATTTATTAAGAAGGGCGTAACTGGACGGAATTGATTTGAGATTATGACAAATTGAATTGAAAAGCATGATTGCGAATTGAAATGAAAAGAGTATGTGACATGCATGATTTGATTATCAACAATTTATCGTATATGGAAGTAGATATATCTTGGGATTCGATCAATGAACCATAAATGATTGTATATGAAATAAGTATATGTATTGTATTGACATTGATCATCTAAAAGATCTAAAAGTTTGTTTAGTAAACCGTATGATTTGGATTTAAACTGAAACCGATAATGGAATTGTATAGAACCACTAAGCATGAAAATGCTTAGCGTGTAGTTTTATCTATGCACAGGTACCGATTGAACATGAGCGAAAAGCAAGATCAAGGAGCGTCGAGTCATAAAGAAAGAATTGTGAAGTATGTTTCGACATATGCATTCACCCCATAACTCTTTTTGAATATTGATATTTTGTAAAAACAATTTCAACTTTGAATATCTATATTGTAAATCATTTGAAAAGGCTTGATATGCCTTTATAGTAATTGTACTTTTGCATGAATGAAATGAAATGGGCTTAGCCCTTAAAAAACGCTCGCATATTTGAAAAGGATTTTACGCTAATCAAGCGTGAACACTACTACTGCTTTTGATAAATGATTTTGATAATAAGGATTGGAGGACAATAGGAGTAACCCTGACTAGCCTGCACTACTAAACGTAGCCTGCCAGAAATGGGTGCTACATTATCCTCAAATGGTGTTTATGTTCCTGTGCATCTTTAAAATACACCAGGATATCATCAATAAATACCACAACAAATTGATCCAAATAGGGGTGGAAAACCCTATTCATCAAGTCCATAAATGCAGTCGGAGCATTGGTCAACCCAAATGGCATTACTAAAAACTCATAATGGCCATCACGGGTTCTGAAAGTTGTTTTCGGGACATCAACCTTTTTTACCTAGAGTTGATAATATCCCGATCGCAAGTCTATCTTTGAAAAGACAGTTGCTCCTCTCAATTGATCAAATAAATCCTCTATTCTTGGCAACAGATACTAATTCTTAACTGTCACTTTGTTTATTTGCTGATAGTCAATGGACATCCGAAGAGTGTTATCTTTCTTCCTAACAAATAAAACCGGCGCACCCCAAGATGAGACACTAGGTCGGATGAAACCCTTATCCAATAGTTCCTGTAGTTAAGTCTTTAACTCTTCTACCGGGTTGGAGCCTATACTAGGGTGCTCCTCTAAATAGAGTCGCTCCTCAGACTACTTCAATAGAGAGATCCACTTCTTCAGTCGGTGCTCCCAATTCTGAGAAATGCATCGTGAACTCCTAATCACATAAATCACTTATCTTTTGAGTCAATAATTAAAGCCAAAAGGCTTCACAACCTTTCGTAAAATGCCGCTTCCATAACTCAAATAACTTTGTGATAATTCAGATTGATAATTGCATCAAGCATTTCGATAGGTCAAAACATTTAAGCAGGACTATTTTTCTTATCACAATCAACTATGGCCCGATGTTTGGATAACCAATCCATTCCCAATATCAAATCAAACTCATGAAAAGGCAAAGCAATTAGATCAACCGAGAAGTCCCTATCATGTACTAATAGGGGACAATTCTTATACACATGGTTGACTCTAACACTATGCCCCCAAAGGACTTGTAACAAGTGGGTGTCATATTAACAAATTTCATCAAGGCAATTTATCACTCATTTGTTCCATGCATATATAAGGAATGCGTAGATTCGCATCAATTAAAACATACAAGCCAATATCAAAAGAGAGTGAAAGTACTAGTACCAACCCCCCGGGTATTGTCCTGGATTCCTTCTCATAGCATAGTCGCCAATGCAGTGAGCGTGGACGACCACCGGCTCTAAAGCACTACCTCTTTTGTGAACCACTGCCCTCTACTCCCAAGCCTAGTCCAGGAGGTATATTTGACCCTTCTCTACCACTTCCTTAAGGATTTCTAGAACTTCCCGATTCCTCAGAATTCACTCATTACATATAGCTCTCCAGCCTAATGGAGAACTTGTACCATTATGTAAAGCTCATTGATGGCAAGGGAATTGATTATAGGCCTCTTCCATGTGTTATTCGCTATTTATGTACATACTTTTGTAATACCCCTAAAAATATGAAAAACAAAAAAAACAAAATTTCCAAAATAAGAAGGGTTAAAATGCAAATTTTTAAAATTAGAAGGAGCTTTTAACAAATAAAATAAAATGTTTTGCTAAAAAGAAATAACAAAAGTTTCCTACACAATCCTAACCTTCTTCCCTTTTCTCTTAAGAAGAGGATAGGTGAGCTATGGTTTCAATAGGGGGATTTCAAGCTTGAAGAAACATCCACCCCAAGTAAGTATTTCTTTTTCCCTCCCTAGTTTGAAGCATGTGATGTGTTTAGGAGTGAAGAAAATCTTTGAGAGAAGAAAGGTAAGTGAAAAGGTTTTGTACTTTTTGGGAGATTTATGATATCTCCTTATGTAACCGTTGGATTGCTTTATAATTTGGATATGTTTGAGATAAGAGAATGATCTATAATCAGAACGGTGGAGATCATGTTTTAAGGTTTGAATTGAGAGTTATTCTTGTTTAAAGCAAACAGTTTTAGGAATTAGTTTTAGTTTTGGTAAGATCAATGTAAACCTTCATTCTTCTTATTCAATCGTTGGATTGCTTTTAATTTTGGATAGATTTGAGATAGGACACTGATCTACGATTTGAACGGTTCAAATCATGTTTAGAGGTTTCAGATGAGAGTTATATTCATTTAGAACAAACATTTTTTGAAATCGGTTTCAGTTTTTGTAAGTTTTGTGAAAGCCTTTGTCTCCTTATTCAACCGTTAGATTACGTTGAAATTTGGATATGTTTTATATAAGACTTTGATCTAAATTATGAACGGTAAAGATCGGAATTTATGACTTGAGGAAGGAGATATTGGAGCAAAACTGTTACAATGATCAAACTATATTTAAATTAGTTTGGAAAAGAGAGTAATAATTGAGGGCAAATTATTCAAAGAGTACACACACAATAATAGTAAGTTTAAAATAATAAATAAGTAAATTAAAATAACATTGAATAAAAAGAAATAATAAATAGATAATTAACAGTTTTTTCGCTTTATTTGTTTAGGTGACGTAGGATTCTAATCGAGTTTAATTGTGGAGTGATATTTAATCAAAAACTTTTGAGTTGCTTTGAGATAAGGAAGATTACGCGGTTTTTCCTATAAAACAAAAATATTTTGCTATTATATGTGATTATGGGTTTGATAATTTGTATTTGTTTAAATTATATGCATAATTTCAAATATAAGTCGTTTGAAAATGGATTTGAAAATGTTCATGATAGGGATTGAAAGTTAATAAAATATATTTTTGTATTTTTATGAATCTAGAAACATGAAGATAATATTTGGCTTTGGTTTTTATGGTCCTCGTCAATGGGTATAAACTTGACAAATATGGCTCATGTCAATGGGTATAAACTTGATAAATATGACCCATGTCAATGGGTATAAACTTGACAAATATGACCATGGTTAATGGGTATAAACCTGATAAATCCAGCCCTAGTCAATTGGTTATAGTAGTTGACAAAATGACCCTTATCAACGGGTTAGAATAGTTGACATTTTATTTGAAATAAAGATGTTTTGAGAACCAAGAGTGGAAGTATTTTGGAACGGCCTTTGTCAAAGAATTAGAATAGTTGACATTTTATTTGAAACAAATCCTTTAAGAACTATAAATATATGTGTTTTAAAATATTTGTGGATTTGGTTATGATATAGAATTGTTTGAGAAAAACAGAAAATGATGGTGAAATAATAATTTGAATTATATTTATATATATTATTTATTTGTACTTAAGGATTTTATGAGATTTGTGAGAAAAATAAAAATATGTTATATCTCAAATTTTTTGAATTTAAAATATTTGATCCATGAAAATGTATTAACATTCCTTATTGGGCTTTTAACTCACTTCTTATTATTGATCATTTTCAGGTGCCCTAAATCTTGGTGAAGAGTGATTTTGGGGTAGACAATGATGGAAGTTGATAACTATTTTTGAGTTAGTATTTGTTGGAAAGACTTAGGATTGTTGGACTACTTTAATGCTTGGGAATTAATGTTTACAAACTTTCATTGGAAGAATTTTATGTTGTTAGAATGTTACATTTTAAGATTATTAGTTTTGAAAAATTTCATCATATTGGAAGACGTTGATTCAATGACATTTTGTTATATTTTGAAAAGTTTTATGCCTTTTGGAGATTTTGATTTTATGAAATTAGTTTAATTTTCGCAGCATATATCTGTGGGAGGTTTAAAGGTGGGATTTAGAGCTCTACAAATGAATAAAATGCGAATGCCTTGGTCTGAGTTGGGTGTTACAACTTTACTCCCTCCATGTCTGCCTCTAATGGTAATGTTAATTCAGATTTTCCAAGATGAATTTGTTTGTTATTGCTGGTCATCTCGCAGTAAGTAAATCATCTTTAATCTTACTTAAAATAAAGGCCCAAGAATTATACAGCAAAAAGGTGACTTACTACAAGATCTCCACTTATCTATATTAAAAAAATTTCAGTTGGTTGTGTGATTAGGTGCTGATTAGTGATTATCTTTATTTATTATCCACTTTGTACTACTAGTGCAGATTCATACAGGATTGCCAACAAAGGTGAGTAATCTATATATATGTATGTATTTAAGATTTATACAGGATTGCCATAGTGTCTGATTTAATAAAGTGACCATATAAGTAAAGTATAGAGACCCTAATTTTAAAACATATTGTCTTTTCTGCCTAGGTGTTAAATGGTTGACACTCTGCTTAATGTTGGAACAAGTTTGATAAAAATGATTAACAATAAAAGGGGGAAATGGGGTACAAGAGATCCTAAACTCAAGTCCCTATTAGGACAAAGACTTGAGTCCCTATAAAGACAGAGACTCGAGTCCCTATAAGAAAAGAGTATTGCAACGATAATATCAAAAAAAGAAAATATTAACCAAAAGAGACAATTTTCTTGACCATGCAAACAATTTTGTTCTTATCCATCCTTTATTTGTGTCCGCTTTTCGATGTTTGGCATGGAGAGTCATGAATTTTTTGCTCCACCAACCATGTGAAAGTGAGGTTCTAAACTCGTTATACATCTAAGCTTCCATGGTGCCACTCTTTTCTGCCTCTATTATTAGTTATTATTATTTATTTTGAAAGATTCTCGTTTCTATTATTGAACCATCTCGAGAACTGCAGACATCGACATTTGGGTTATGTGGGTTGTAAATAAAGGAAAGGGCCTCTTTGAACCCAAATGTGTATTAGAAAGTGAGGGATTTGAGTATTTTTCAGTTATTATTCTAATTTAAAACATAAAATCTTATGAACTTTCCCTAAGCTAGGTAAAAGAATATTCTAAAAAATAATAATAAATTTGATTTTAATTATTCTATTAAAAATAATGTTTGTTTATTTTGTGTTTGTGTTTGTGTTTGAATATGTTATTTTGTTCAAATAATTGTAATTGTTTTATAATGTATAATAGCTTTATTTTTCGATTTTCTAGTGTACAACGACAAAATTATAATTTTGAGGAAAATTTTGTTTTTTACTAGGAACTCATAATGATTATAGTTTATTAATTGGAATGATAATCTAGCAATATATCTTATGTCACATACATAAAAGAAACTATTAGAAAAACAAATGGTGAAAATAAGGGATTTTTATTTTTTATTGAATGTCTTGGATTCTCCAATGTCTTGTTTATTTTATTTATTTTGTTTTTTATTGTGATTGTGATGTGATTTTGATGTCGAATCTTGAATGTTCCTTGGGGTCTCCAAAAAGTTCAAGGCTTCAAGGTCATTTTGGGCCCATTTCGATTTGGCAACCTAAAGCCCAATTTAAGCCAAGTGGCCAAGTTTGGCTCGAGCCTAAGTAGGCCAAGTCTGTCCCAAACTTATTTTTAAAAGGGTCAGGTCTGTGGACTTATCCGTGTTTTTTTTTTAAATAAAGTACATAATTTAACTCAATTTATAATATATATTTTATTAAAAGTTTATTTTATAAGTTTAATAAGGGAATAACTTAGTTGGTGTATTAAATTTTAAGTTGGAAAGATTAAAATTTTTAAAAATGGTTTTAATTCTTTGTTTTACTAAACCCACCCATTCAAGGTCCTCAGGCCCGTGGATTAGACTGTGGTCCTCAACAAAATACGAAGTTTGTCTTACCCTATAGACCAATCAATGGATCTCTATTACTTCTATCACACCCCTAACCCCCGCCTAGGCGACTGAAAAGGGTGCAAAACTATACTAGGACTTTTTACTTGTTTTTTCAGACATTGGTAGGCTCAAGTCTTATAACTGAATCAAAATATCATTTACAAATATACAAAATAAAACTACCACCGTAGTGGTGTTTACAGTGCCAATACATACAGTCCTAAGTCTCATTTACATATACATATACAAAAACTGTACATTTATATTTACATAATCAGAGTGCAAAACCTATTGTGATAGACCCCTACTAGTTTGTTGGCCCAATAGTATGCGGAAGACTGATGTCCTCCTCTCAGATTTACATGGATAAACTGCATAAGCTTAACGCTTTAGTGGGAAACATGTCTTATACATGTACACATGCATTAATACTCACTTACAAGAGACATGTAACAAAGAATGCCGCATATATAGTACTGTATATCAAAATTTTTCTATGAATTCATATAATAACTCACATATTATAATTTGTATTTATAATTAAACTTATACTTGTTTTAGATCTTCCATAGGAGTTATAGATTTATACTTTGTACTAAGGGAAAATTCGTAGGTACTACAGAGCTTATACTTGTACAGAGGTACATGTAGGTACTATAAAGCTTATACTTATATAAAGGTACCCGTAGGTACTACAGAGCTTATACTTGTACAGAGGTACTCGTAGGTACTACAAAACTTATACTACAAGAAAGAAGCAAATTAGAAATGGCCAACTGCTTCTAATCTAGCTATTTAAAATAGCGACGAATTAGAGTAAAAATATTCCGCTTCAAAAGGCCATTTTCTAAATTTTAGAACGAATTTTGGCAGCGCTTAATTTTTGTGACGGAACAATTCCGTTTCTAAACATAGCGACGGAATAAAAACTCTATCTCCGTTTCTAAATGTGCAAAATAGAAAGGAAATTTCCGTTTCTAATCCGATACTAAAATAGTGAAGTTATAGAAACGCTATTTCCGTTTCTAAATTTGCTTCTAACCCGATACTAAAATAGCGACGGATAGGTTTTGCGACAAAATTGGAAATGGGATTTTCCGTTTCTATATTAGCAATGGAAATATTTCCGTTTCTAAATAGAGATGGATGTTCCGTTTCAATTTGCGACATTAGAAATGGAAATAGAAATGGACTGTTCGCTTCTAAAATATCCGGATTGATAATAGAAATGGAACTTCCGTTGCTAAAAATAGAAACGGAAATAATTCCGTCTCTATTTTGTTGGAATTTGAAGCCGAATTAGAAACGGAATTTCCGTCGCTATTTACAAAATAACAATTTTCACCCCCAAAATTTTTCAATAATTTATTAAATTGTTTATTTTTGGTACGGAACAAATATTTTATTAATTACGCTTTTTTGGACAAATATTTTTCATTTAAAAATAAGTTTAAATACACCCATCTTAATATTTTTCATATTACATATATAAATTTCAATAACATACAACAAACTTTAACCATCTGTATTGCATATAGATTACATACAACAAAGTTTAACGCAACAATGTTTAATAAAATAAAAAACTATCACCTGCAGTCGTATGAGAAACCCTCCGAGACGGATGGATCTTCTCAAGGTTGATAAATAGATGAAGTCCGGGCTAACTTACACACTCCGCCTAACTGTAAACCTTATGTTGCATTTCATCCTCTCTTTTCAGTCTTTCTTCTTCTCTTTTTTTCATCTCTTCATTCTTCTGTTGTATCTCTTCTTTTTTTTTGTGCAAATCTTCTTGAATTTCCTGCAACTCCTTCCGCAACCGTTCATCAAATAAAGTATTGTAATGGGAAGAAGCAGAGGATGTGAGCCTCAGATTTAACCGATAAAATGTAGATGCAGGCTAACAAGACCGGTACACTCGCGCTTCGGCTCCACTCCAACGACCTGAAGGTAAATATGAGCAACATCAATCGAGCCTCAGATTCATCCTGTCAATTGAGAAGCAATTGCACCATATTCTTCACAACTTCCTACAATTGTGTAATACAATAATATATACTATATTAGTTAAAAAAACATAAAACAAACACAAGTGCATGCCTATCCTATAATTTTATTTAAAGGAAAATAATTTTATAATTCACTTAGAAGACAACACTATATTTTTCATCACATATATTACCAATTGCTATTGTCCATACCAAATTCTGGGCAAATTGGTGATTTGATATCAAAAGTTTTATTTAAGAGTTACGTTAATATACACCTATTCTAATTGACAATCAACTGTAGTCTAACTTTTCTAATAAATTAATATCTAATTTTGAATAAATTATTAAGCTACGTTTTATGTAAGAAATTATTTTTTTCTTTAAGACCAACCATCATTTATTCACAAGCTTATAATAACTCATTAATTATTTTAATTACCATCTAGAATGGGCAGGAAACAAAAAAATTATGAGACGATCACGAGACTCGGAAAAAAAGAAAGGGTTGTGATGGTTGCAGAAAAGAGAGAAAAAGAGGTTTAGAGCAGAAAAACAACACACAGCTTAAACGAGACTGAGAGAACTTTATATATATGGAGGAGCAATACAAGTGTCATCAACCCAAGGTTGCTCAACATTTACCATACAGTAAACAAGAAAGAAAACAACATTTCTATAAAACAAATATAGAGACAACATCATGAAAATATAGAGCATTGAAGTCAAGTACAACACTAGGCACTAGGACTTTGTTATATCAAGGGGTTAGTGGAATAAACACCTCACTAGCTGCAAATTCAAATTTGAAACACATAAAACTGAATTAAAAACCGGGGTTAAGAGGTATAGCAATGTATATGGCAGAGTATTATTTTCTACAAGAGTTTGAAGAAAAAACTCTCCTTAATGGGCCTGAGTTCAATTACCCATGCTGAGCCTAGCCTGTGCCTAGCCCCTTATGTGGTAAGACAATGTTCGCATGGGTTTTCAGAGTTTCGTAATAACCCTTTAAATGATCTAAATTTATAAAGCCAAACCATGTTTTTTCTTGAAAATTAATCTATTTTTGAAGTAAATGTTCTTTGAAGGTATGAGTATTTTTACATGCAAGTTTTGGAAGAAATATATATATATATATTTTTAAACATTAAGGGTATTTTGGATTTTCTAAAACCCTTTTAATGAAATCAAACAACCCTTTCAAAAAATACAAAAAAAACTAACAGGGGAAATATATTATTATGACAATGGATCAAATCAAATGCAATTAAGAACTTCATATGAGAATATTCACATAATCACAGAGCATAAACATACATTAATACCCATATAAATATTTAAAAAATTAAAAATAAATAAATAAAAGGGGGGGAGAAGAGAAGGATTCAACCCAGGAAAAGACTTTTCAATAACAGTGTGCCAAGAATGATTCAATTCAAGGCTATGCCAAGAGAGTCAAAGATACAATAATTAACCTTGGAGTGATCGACCTTGGTGTCCAATCCATCATGACAACAAACACAAAAATAAATTTCAAAAACTGACACTATCTTTGAAAAGTCTTCACAAGGGTTGAAAAAAAAAATCAACAAAAATGCCAAAAGAAATTGATCACAGAAAGAGAAAAAAAAAATAAGAGTTGGGTAATTATTTTACCATCTAAGTTATATGATTAATTGATGTATATATTATAATTCACAAAGTAAAATTATAATTAATGAATTACTACAACCATAAACTTCTTAAATGTACCTATTTAGATTGCCATGAGAAATATCTTAATCTCTATTTGATATCATGGTTTGCCGATATTAATTATGGTAAAGAGTGTAATAGACTATAAAAAAAATCGCTTTTAATATTCATTTTTTAAATAGCCTTTCATGTTTTAAATTATTTTTTCATTATATTACATTTTTATCTATTTTCCATTTGGCTCATATCTCCTATATTGTACATGACTTAGATGCATTGGTAGTTGCCTAAAAGATGCAAATCATAGGTTCTTTGTAATTAGATAAGTTATGCACACGTAGAGAAGTCCACTAAAAATCATAGGTTCATGTTTTCCATTCCTGTTAAATATAATAAGGACGTATATTTACTAATTACAATGTAGTAAATGATTATTACGTAGTGAATTTACACACCAGCATGCTGTATATTTAAATAACAAAACACAATAAACACTAAATTAGGACTCACTAGCACAAAGGAACAATTACAAAACTAAACCCGCGAGATACAAGCCCGGTATGGTTATACATCTTCACAACATGAGCAATATCCAAATCTACATCACTATTCCATTCCTTATAAAAAAATGTTAAAAATGAGATATACATGTATATAAACAATCATATGCATATCAACGAAAAACAATGACAAAAAGCAAACTCAGAAACAAATAAGCCCTAAGTACCCCTCTATCTAGCCTTTATAAGAACTCGAGCAGTTATGCCCCAAAAAAATCTATACCACGAATACAACCTATTTATTAATCTTGTCAAACTTATGCAACTTAAACATGCATGTTTGGTTTTGAATTTTTGAAAGACAACCAAACTATGGCTTTTGGGAAGAACTGAAAAAGGCTTCTTCTTCTAGAGAGAGAGATTACTTCCCGACTGAACAACACCCTATCTGCGAGCCTGATTCCACCCTTAAAAGACAACCAAATCCTCAATTCCTCTGAATTTTTTTAAATAGAAGAAGATTCGAGGTGACTTGGCTAGATTCTCAAAGGAAAAAAACCAAAATCAGATCACAGCTTGCCATAAATTGGGTTGTCACCCATTGGGCCACCCATCATTTGTTCCCAAAGAGTCATTAAATAATACAATAAAACAAAGAAAAACAAACAATCGAATCTAAAAAAAGGGAAATTGCTTTCAACTAAAAACCAGAAAAATAAACACCTATCAGGATTGTTGCCAATTTCAAAGAAATGTGTTTTTTATTGGTATAATACCAGGTCAACTAGGTATATCGTACCATTCAATCAGACAGGCGTTATTCTACTCGATAGTTGGTAATCCACCAATACATCAACATGAAAGAATAATCCATTCCAAATTCATCAAAACAAATTAAAGATGGGAAAAACCATCTACTTTGGAACAATGAAATGGACAAATCATACGGTTTGAAAATTTATTTTGGTAATATAAACTCTCTGAAAACCTAGGAGTAAGGTATCTTAAAAAAATACGTATCCAAAATTAAATAAACTAACCCTAGACAACCATAAATGATAAAATAAACCAACACAAAGCCTTACTTGGAAGATGATAAAGATTCACGAACCTCGGAGCTTCTACCCCTTGACAACGATGGCGGACGACGATGGCTGGACAATATGCCCTAGATGATTACTCCAATCGAACACATGCTCTCGGCTAAAGGTGCAAACATAGGGTTTTTAATTTGTTTCTCCCAATAGAGGCTATGGGCTCATGAAAGGTCTGCACTAGGCCCATTACAAATAGCCATGGTATAAAGTGGTTTTTTTTTAAATGGACAGTAGAGATTAGATTAGGTTTTTTTAAATTAATATATGGCTGTTGTTTAAAGCAATTAGAAATTCGTATAATTGTTATACGAAGATGTTTAAATGTTAAACAGTTTTATAGATGAAACTGTGATTTGATTACAGTTATAAATCGGCTTTATAATTTTTTTTTTAAAGGAAATATGGCAACAACTCATTCAACGAGTTAGCAATTTATTTTGAGCTGTGGCTCGCCGAGTCTTCAAGGGGCGCGCCTCGATCCTTCAGCCGGGCGCTTACTCCTAGGGACCCCAAAATTTAAACGCTCTATAAAATGATTAATTTGATTAATTATAATCATGATAGCGATGTTAGATGTATGTTTTGCATGGTGCATGGTTATGGCCCTTTACCCCATATGAATGTGGATTATGTGTGTCATGTCGGGGAATTAAATAGATGGGCTATGTAGTCATGCCTTTAATCTACAATTCAAGTTGTAAAATTTTTCTCATCTAATTCCCCTCGAATGTAACTCGAAGTTGTGTAATGTATGATTAGAATAGTATTAGATTAGATGTTTGGACCTTTAAAACGGGCCCAAACTTAAAGCCCACGTTTTATCCCTTTTTTGTTAATAGATTTGCTACTTAATTAGGTGATTAGATTTAGTCTCTCCAAAAATCGTTTTATCAGATAAGACTTGGAGGTTAAGAAGTTAAACACATCTATCTCGATAAGATCATGTTAACCTTAACTGCTTAGATAGAAACACATCTTATTGCATAAGATCGTGTTGGTTTTTCTCGCCACGACATCTTATTATTAGATAAGTGTGTGCAAAACCAAAGGGAGATTTTTGAGGACTGACAATAGCAAATCGCCCTTTACGTAAACTAGCACTTCTAACACTCGGTTTTGAACACCAATAAGCAAAAGGGCTCCTCAAGGTTTCGTAAACGGAGAGTATAGAAACGAAAAAAACGAGATCCGCTTGTGCACGTAAGACGAGTAACAATCAAGATACGCTCGTGATACCGGCTAGAGGCATCGGACAATTTGATCGTGCTAGGATTCACCGAATCGCTTCTAATCAAAAAGTTTTCTTCGCGCTACAAGAGGTAACATCCTTGTCCAACGCTTAATTGTATTCACTTGATCAGTCGTGGGTTCCTAGTCCGTCGCTGCACTTGGAGTATTAAATTTACCTATAACTCCAACAAAGGATCCCAAGAATAGGGCTTCTGTTTTCTTGACCGAGAAGAAGCCAGATCATATATGGCCAAAAATGGGTGTTGGATGAAGAGAGAAGAGGATGGAAGTAGAGAAAAGGGTTGGGGGAGAAAGGGGATCAAACTGACTTTTTTTTTTAAATTAAAAATTTTAAGTATCAATTAGATAATAACATATCACAAAAAAGAGAAAAAAGAAGCCACCTAAAATTATTTTAACTCTTTAAACCTGCCATTAGTGATATATATCCGTTTATAAGCCATCAAAAATTTATGCGATTTTTTAAGAATATAAATAGAGATAAATTTATCATATTCTTCTTAAATCTTTTTTTAATAAAATTAATTATTTTTAAAATAAATATATTTTATAACTAAATAAATAATGAAAATTTATGATTTTTTAAGAATACAAAATAGAGATATATTATTTATGACATCCCCTAAAGTAAAGATATCAAATTTAAAAAGAAAACTTTTAAAATTTTATATACAAAATATTTGATTTTCTCGCAGCCTTTTCTGTAAGCCGAAGCATGAGTTGCCGACTCGACTCTATCATCTGAAATGAGTTTCACCGAGTCGAGTTTTGACCGAGTCGAGTTCGAGTAGCTCGCAAGTTGTCTCGTCTCATTAGCACCCCTATATATAACATAGCCATGTTACATGTATGTATGTGCATAAATAACCTCAGTCAGCCTCAGCTTATGGGATTTTTTTTCTCTTATCTTAATTTTTTAAAATTCTAAAACATCATTTTACATCATTGAACAATCGTTCTAATTTTATTTTATTTTTAATAAATAATTGATAGTTTTTTTTTTTTTGGAAATACTAATTGATTGGTTATTCTTCTAAAAAACATAAATCATTTTTAAGATTTATAAGTAATTATTTTTAGATTCTTTTTAAAATATTATAAATTATCCATCATGTCTAGTCTATATAATAAGGGCAATATTACAAAACAAAACATAAGAAGATGAGGGTCTAGAGTTTTTCAAATTTAGCAAACACCTAGGGAGCAGGTTTCTCAAAAAATAGCAACGGAATCGAATTCCGTTTCTAATTTTTAGAAACGGAATTTATTCCCTTTTTATTTTTACACATAACAAATTAATATTTATACTTTATAACGAAATATTCAAATAATTTTAATTTTTGCCATCAAAAATATGAATATAATTACTTAAATTGAATATATATATATATATGTATATATATATATGATGAAGGTTTTTAATATTTAAAATCCATTTTTAAAATAATTCATATGTAATATTTAAATTGAACTTTAATAATTTTACTAAATTCATTTTCAAACTTATTTTTCCTCGTTAAAAATAATCAATGTTATCAAAATCAAATTTTCACTTATTTTTACTAATGAAAATTAATAATTATAAAAATAACTTATTAGTTAATTTTACATTCGCAATAACATTTATAAAATAAGCTTCTAAAATTAGCGGAATTTTGTTTCTAAAAATATAAACGAAAATAGAAACGGAATACATTCATTTTCTAAAAATAGCGACGGAATTGAATTCCTAATTTTAGAAACGGAATCGAAATCCGTTTCTATTTTAGAAATGAAATCGAATTCCGTTTCTAATTTTAGAAACGGAATTCAATTCCGTTTCTAATTTTTAGAAACGGAATTTATTTCCTTTCTGTTTTTACACATAACAAATTAATATTTATACTTTATAACGAAATATTCAAAAAATTTTAATTTTTTAATATCAAATAAATATTAATATAATTCTACTTAAATTGAACATATATATATATATATATGATGAAGGTTTTTAATATTTAAAATCCATTTTTAAAATAATTCATATGTAATATTTAAATTGAACTTAATAATTTTTAAAAAAATTCATTTTCAAGATATTTTTCTGCTAAAATAATCAATGTTATCAAAATCAAATTTCACTTATTTTTAATAATGAAAATTAATAATTATAAAAAATAACTTATTAGTTAATTTTTACATTCGTAATAACATTTATAAAAATAATCAAGCCAAAATAGGCGGAATCTTTGTTTCTATAAATATAACCAAAATAGAACAGAAATGGAATTAAATTCCGCTTCTAATTTTAGAAAACGGAATTTAATTCCGTTTCTATTTTTACACCTAACAAATTAATATTTATACTTTATAATTTTAGAAACGGAATTTCCGTCGCTAAAGGCAACTCTATTTTACCCGCCAATGTTCCCGCGATAAAGTTGCAACGGAAAATTCGACCGTTTCAATTTCCGTTTCTATCCTCCCGCCATTTACTCCTGCCAACAATTAGCGATAGAGTTTTCTTCCGTTTCAAATTTTTGTAGCAATATTTGCTTTCCGTTTCTAACTTTAGAAATGGAAATGGTCGTTTCTATTTTCCATTTCTACATCGTTATTTTCTTGTAGTGTTATACTTGTATAGAGGTACCCATAGGTACATTCACGGTAATAAGAAATGAGTAGGACACAACACAATAAGTACTCGGTGCTACTAAGACAAGATCGAGGTGTTAGAAGACAGAGTAGAGGCCGACCACTAACAGAGAAATATTGCGAGACTAATCAAAGTATTATACCTATAATTAAATGTGTCAAGACGATCGAGAATGTCGCCGCACTAATCGATAGTAATCGGGCACTATAATGCGGCTCACACGTAACAAGGTGTCGCGGTCATTCAATATCCATTTTTATGCAAATTCCTATTTATATGTCAGAATCATTATCTTTATCAAGTAGAAGACAGTTATTAACTTTCACGTACGGTGGCGTAAATATGCCTAATTTTTCCTTTACCTTACCGACATGAATGGACCCTTTCATACACTTATAGGGTCCTCATTAGTCCAATAGACAAGTTCTCTGAATAACGAATAGCAAAACATGACAAAAACACATGTCTATGAACAGTGCTACATCATGGCCAGAAGCCTTCACCGCAACATACTTGTTACGCCTCTGGCTTTACTCGAGGTCATTCAAGCCTCCCTTATTATCACGCTGGCGTGGACATGCCACGCCTTGGCATGGAATTACGCTGCTGCGTGGGACCCCTACGCCGCGACATAGGACCCCGAAATTGCCTAGATTTGCTGATTTCATCCCTATTTCTAGAAATCCAACCAAAAACCCCAAAATAATCCAAAAGCATCACCGAAAACAACTCTTAAATGTGTTCTAACCCAACCAAAACCAAACATAGAGATTAATTAGGGTTTTTCTAAACTCAAACTCAAATACTTGTGTAAGACCAGAGAAAATCCAAATTTCTCAAAAATGGCAAAATCGTAATTTCAGTCAAAAATCCAAAATTTATTCTCTGGATCTCAGATGACGAAACAGATTTCACCGTTGGAATCGTCTCGCGAAATCTAGCTATCACGTCGACTTCGTCACGACCCGAGACGAATTTGCACGCTTCGAGGCATCGAGTTTCGCGTCGAAAAACGACTTCGAGATGTGAAAAAGTCACAGCAACATGCTCTCATGTTACACAAGCATAGTAGATAAATGATAGAAATGAACGCTTCCGATAAATACTAAATGTCGAAAATCCAAGATAACAAATGTCATTTTGGAATTTGATTAAATGAGGAAAATGACAGAATAGCAAACAGTGACTGTCTTCTTCCTTCAAAATGAGGTCAACACGGGCAGTAGCTGGGGGAAAAAGGGAGCAGCAGCAGAAATGGTGTTTTAGAGAGAGAGAAAGAGACTTCTCTAGGATTATCAGCAACCACAAATGAATTCGTCAGACAAGAAGCAAAGCCGCCGACGACGAGGCTTCCACAAAAGGGCTCCGGCTTTAAGGAGTTTCAAAAAACTTCGTGAGGTAAGGGATTTATCCTACTTGGGTTTCACTCTTTATTTAAGAGTCGAGAATAAGCTCGTTGGATTATGGCCCTTGAATCAAGTCGCTTGATCGGCTCCAAAACTTGGGACCTAATTGTTGTAACGAATTTTGAAGCTCTAAATTGGGCAAATTGCACCGAGTATGGCCGGTTTTAATATTGGATTGTGCTTTGTTAAATAAATCATGTTAGTTTGTATGAGGCCGAAATGGTCAGAAAATTCGGGTTCCCAAAGAACTGATGATTGCGATTTAGCCGAACAAGAACCCAAGGGTTACACTGCTCATATAAATTGTGTTCACAAAATATTAGAAATAACGTGTTTTGTTCCTAATAATTCAAATCGAATTGTTGCGGGTTGTAAACAAATACTGGAGCTAATTTTTGGTATAATGGAATGTGAAATTGCATAACATGTTTGTATGATTTAAATTATGTGAATATATTCATGATTTTATATTTACATGTGTGATATAATTGTATTGGAATTGGCATCATGCATTCCATATAAAGTAATCAAGCACCTTGTGAACAACAGAGAGGGTGCATGAGGTGATTCTTGAGGGAATGGTTTCGGAAGGTTGACTAAAAAAATAATAATAATTATCGGAGGGTAGTCCATATAAAATATCAATCGTCGGAGTCGGCCTAATTGATATACATCAAAGGGTTTTCCACTAAATATAACATCGGAGTCGGTCCAATACTTATATCTGAGGGTCATTCATAAATAAAAACAAACATCTGTTGAAAATAAGGTTTCTCACACGTGGCTTAGGCGCGGAGTGGAGTCGATGAAGACTGATATAAGCTGATCATGTAGACGCTCAAGTAGGATCGCATTTACTTGAATGTATGTTTTCATTGGAGCATTGCATATGCACTTAGGTGGAGAGTAGCCCAATTAGGGTGATTCCACTACTGAGCATTAGCTCACCCTGTCGAGGGATATTATTTTCAGGTACAGGGAGCGCACGAGGAGACGCTCATCATAGAGGCCGCTTTAGAAGAAAGCCGGTTGTGGCTTGGCTTTGGCTATACATAATGACAGAATTTAATGTGATATGTTTGTATAAGAGTGAATTTTTCAACTCTCAACCATGAGATATGTATTTGGTTATATTGGTTGAGTGATGATGCAGGGTCCAAGTGGCCATTATTTACTCTCATTTGACCCTATGCGGTCGCTGGATGTGTTTGGGACAGTTATGTACTATAGTAGCCCACGCACAAAGGAGATACCGATTTTCGTGAGAGATGTCGGATCACCCGACATTCACGAAAGTGTTTCGCGGTCGACGGTAGTCAATCTGACCGTGATTCGGGGCGCTACAACTTGTGTTAGTTAACTTCCTAACACCCAAAACAAAGTATCCATACATCATAAACCAAGAATCCATACTCAAAGGGAGGATTCTATACTCATCTTATACAAACTAGGGTTTTACCAACCCAAATTTCAATAAATCTAGGGTTATGATGAATTCCTAACTAAACCCTAGAAATGGAACAAACTAATATCCATATAAAAGTCTAAAAATCCATACAAATCCATACATTTCTTGGCTTTCTTTCTCTTCTCGCTCTTTCTCTCTCTCTTTCTCTCTCTCTCTCTCTCTCTTCTTCCCTCTCTCACGCTTTTTTGCCTCCCAAAATCCCCAAAATGAGAGACCCTAATTGGTCTTATCCCCATTTAGTCAAATTTTCATTTTATTACACTTTGGTCCTCAAACTCCTTTCTATGTGCACCACAACTTATGCTATTTCTATAATAGCATATCAACTTCTTATATTATGACTTTTATATCCCGTTACAAATTTACCCTCTTACTTATTTGGTTTCGCTTACGTTTTAAATTTAAATTACAAAATTCAAATTATACCTATAAAATACCTTAAAATGTCAAAAATGCTGAGTGATATTTCTGTGGTGTTACAAACACGCCACCCCCCCTCCCAAAATAAATTATCCTGAAATTACTTGAATTGAAGAGTCGAGGGCACTGCACCTCATTGCTTCGATTCCGGGTTCCCATGTCGCTTCCATACCGTGATGTTGCCATAGAACCTTTACCGTAGGGAGGGACTTGCTTGTCCCAGAATCGTCTTATTTTCATTTATCTAGAATAGCTCTCACTCTTCATCGAAAGTGAAATCTTCTTGTACTTGTATATCTTGAATCGTAATATGTGCGATGTGAGAACGACATTCAAGCATGTGACATGGAATACATCATGTAATTTGGCTAACTTCAGAGAGAGTGTCAAATGATACTCTACTGGTCCAACTCTTTCTAAAATCTGTATACCAATAAATTGACTCGCTTTTCCTTTCCAGTTTATATCTTTTTCTGCTTAGATACTTTTAAAACACTTTGTCTCCTAATTTCAAACTCTATATCCTTTCTTCAAATTAGCATAAGACTTTTTGTTTATCATCGGCAACTTTTAACCTCTCATCGAATACATGAACTTTTTTCTTGTCTTTACTAAATCAGGACTAATAATCTTATGCTCATCCAACTCTATCCAACACATAGGAGTTCTACATCTTCTTCCACACAAAGCTCATACGGGTCATACTAATATTGGACCGATAACTCATTACAATCTCATGAGTGGAATATACCTATCCCAACTTCCTGAAAATCTAATACACACCAAGCATATCTTCCAACACTAATCACTCTTTCGACCGCTCCATCTCCTGTTTCAGGGATGGAAAGCAAAGGCTAAAATTTAGTCTCGTACCAAAAGTTGACTGTAATTCCTTCCAAAACCTTGATGTAAACCATAGATCGTAGTCGAACACTATTGATAAGGGAATCCCATGCAATCTGACAATCTCACTCACATAAAGTTCCGCTAGACGATCCATGGAGTAGTCAAGTTGGACAGGTAGGAAGTGAGCAGACTTAGTCAATATGTCCACAATTTCCCAAACTGCATCATGTTTCCTTTGGGTAAGGGGAAACCAACACGGAATCCATGGTAATACATCCCACTTCATCAGGAATTGAAGGGGATTCAATAAACCAGACCGTACTGTGTTCAACATTTACTTGTTGACATGTCAGACACTTAGATACGTACTCAAAATGTTCTTTTTCATCCCTCGCCGCCAGTAGTATTGTTTCATATCCTGGTACATCTTATTACCTCCAAGGTACATGGTGAAAACAGTATTGTGGCTTTCATATAATAGCTTCTTTCTCAAATCCATATCATTCGGTACACATAATCTGCTCGTCGAACAACAAACCTCCACTTCCATCTATGGCATAATTAGTCTTGTCTCCAATACTGACTAACTGAACTATTTCTTGTAACTTGGTATCATTTTTCTGAGCATTTACTATCATTTGCTTCAAATCCAGTATAACTCTCAATTGAGCCAACAAGGCTCCATCATAATCAAATCTCCAGTCATAATCTTCAAAGATTGGGTGCTGCAAATCATTTTCCTACCAAGACATCTCGCTACTACATTTGCTTCCTGGGTGGTAATCAATTATACAATCATAGTCTTTAAACAATTCCAACCACCGACATTGCCTTAAGTTCAAGTCCTTTCTCGGAAAGCTAGCAAATATTTCGCACTCTTATGATCAAAAGAAAATTTACATTTTTTCTTCATATAAATAGTGTCGCTAAATCTCTCAAAGCAAACATACCGCTTAACCCAAATCATGAGTGGGATAGTTTTATTCATGTTTTTAACCGACCGAAGCATAAGCCACCACTTTCTTATCTTCGTGATCAATACGCATCCCAAACCTATCCTCGAAGCACTGCATATAGTATAATCCCTACCCGGCGAGGTCAATCAACATTGGTGCTTCAACCAGTATCTCCTTTAACCTTTCAAAGCTGGATTGGCACTTATCATCCCACTCAAACTTCACTCATTTATGGAGTAATCTTGTAAGTGAGGATGTTATAACTAAAACTCGCATTAAATCTCCGAGCACAACTGCCAAGCCCAAGAAACTTCTCACCTCAGTGACATTTCGAGGAGGTTTCCAATTCATAATTGCTTCAATTTTCACAGGTCCACTCTAATACCTTCTGCATATACAATGTGACCTAGGAATGACACTTCCTTAAGGAAAAAATCACATTTACTTAACTTTGCAAATAATTGATTCTCTCTCAAAATTTGCAATACTATCTGTAACGCCCCAAAAATACCATAGATTTTTTTTTATATAATTTTATTATATATTCCAAGTATAAATTGAGCCAACTTGGGTATTTTTCGGGAATTTTTAAATGAATATTGATTAAATGATTATATGGCTAAAAACCAAATGCAAATATTATATGCTAAAATGAGAAATTAATTGAACTCGAAAATAAACCCAAGTGAAAAAGGGCAAATATGGAAATTGTGAAATGAGGACCTAAGGGTCATAAGTTAGAAATAAGAAATGTCTAAGTGTGATTAATGAGAATTTAAATGCAAATAGAGACAAATAGTAAGCAAGCTAGCAATTACGAGAACTTAAACCCAAAAATGAATTTTTAAAGAAGGCCCAACAAGGCCTTATGTGACATGGAATATTTAAGACCAAAAGTGGTCTTGGAAGCTCATTTTGAGCAAAACGGTTTGAAAGAGAGAGGAAGGGAGAGCTAGGGCTTAAAAAGTGAGAAGGTTGTTATTCTTGCTCCATTAAAGCAAGAGTTTAAGAGATCAAGGTGAAGAAGAAAGTTTGGCATTGAAGATTGAAAGGGATTTATAAAGAAAACCAAACCCTAACCCCCTTCTACTTGTGTTTGGGCTTAATAAACCTCAAATGTGGTATAAAAGTGTTTCGATGGTTTTAGTTCAGTTTGGAGATTGTTTTGCATTGTTTAGATTGATTTGGATTGGGTTTGGAGGAGTGTTTGTAAAAGGGAAAATATTAGTTTTCAAAGGAAATGTCGGCTAAAATTTTGTCAAGACCTTCGTTTTACTTTGGATATATAGATTAAGTTATAATCATCCAAATGAAGTGATTCCAATTGGTAAAGAACCATAAGAGATAGGTCTACAAATTTATAGAAGTAATTAGGAGCAAATTGTATCTCTAAGGCTCCCAAATATAGGCTTAAAGGTGAGCACGGGTAGCTCAAGGGTTATGCTCTAGTTTTGGATATTGTTATAGTGTTGTGGCCATAAGTTGAGTTTCACTCATCCAAATTGAGTGATTCAAAATTTTGGGTAAAATAGACTTCTAGGGGAATACTTTACTTGAAGGAAGTGTATGCAAATTGTAACCCTAAAGTGCCCAGAAATTTTTCAAAGTGGAGCTATATGTAAGAACAAATTGATTCGCTTTGTAAATTAGAGTAGTCCGGATGTAAATGCAATAACTCGAGTTTTGGTGATCCAAATTGGATGATTCTAGTTGAGAAGAAACCTTATAACCATAGCTTAAAAATGAGTAGATAAATAATTACCAATTTATGGAGTTAAGACCCTCGAAACGGATTAATGTTAGTAACTCGAGTGAGTCAAGTATACCACCTCGCTTTGACATTAAAATGCCGTAACTTGAGTTTAGGTGATCCAAATGAAATGATTCCAATTCCAAATAAAAATAAACCCATAGAGCTAAAATTTTCTTTGAAGGCCATGAGCAATTATGGTCTATGTGTCCCCGTAAAATTTTGTAAAATGAAGGGTATCGAGTAGACATAAACCCGACTCAAAACTCTTAGAATAACCTACTAATATGTGATTGTCATTGTATTTGAATAAAATGACGAGGAGAAAGCCCACATTGAAGTCGTAGATTCAAGATCGGAATTAAAGCGACGATTTTGGTTTGTTCTATCTTTCCTATTCTCAAGCTTCAAGATTTGAACTATTTGTTCTAAAATGCATAAGAAAAGCATATTGGAATTGTTTTAATTGATTTGAAGAAATTGATTGTGAAGACGGTAAATGAAAATTGCATGAGTATTGAAATGAACCGCGATACAAATGTACATATTGTACCGTATGTTGCTATAAAAGATTTGAACGCTCTTAATTGTATTCGTTAACCGCTTAGTTCGATGAAGGATGGGGATTGGTATATCAATAGGGGCCGCACAGCGTAACTGCAAACGATTGTGTTGATGTGTCACTCCGATCAACAACCCAATGGGACCGTATCAGTAGTGTGCACTAATTGATTTTTTTAATAACTACCAAGAGCCCAACAGACCGCATCGTGTTCTAAAACCCTTTTTTATACCGCCTACAAACAAAGGGACCAACAGACTCCGATATTCTCGTATATAAAAACATAGGTTAAATTTATTAAGGCAGAACTCGAATTGAATTGATTTGAGATTGTGACAAATTGGAATTGAAAAGCATGATTATGTAATAGAAATGAAAAGAGTATTGTGAAATGCATGATCATTATCAATGACTTATTGCATATGGAAGTGTATATTCGTGATTTGATCAATGAACCATAAATGATTGTATATGAAATAAGTATATGTATTGTATTGGCATTGATCATCCATAAAGATCCAAAGTTTGTTTAGTAAAACCGCATGATTTGATTTAAAATGTAAACTGCTACTTGGAATTGTATGAACCATTAAGCATGAAAATGCTTAGCGTGTAGTTTTATCTAAGGCGCAGGTATCTACTGGAATGTGAGTGAAAAACAAATATCGAGGAGCTTCAGTCACAAAAAGAAAGAATCATGGAAGATGTTCCGACATATGCATTCACCCTATATCTCTTTTTGAACATTGATATTTTGTAAAAACAATTTCAACTCTGAATATCTATTTTGTAAATTGCAAATGCTTGATATGTCTTTATAGTAATTGTACTTTTGCATGAATAAAATGAAATGGGATTACCCCTTTAAAAACGCTTCCGCATATTTGAAAAAGATTTTATGCTAACTGAAGTGTAACACTACGGCGTGTTTTTGATAAATGATTTTGATAAGGTGATTGAGTGACATTAGAGCAACCCGGACTCGATTCAGACCCGCCAAACGGGTCGGGCCGGGAAAGGGGTGCTACACTATCCTCAAATGGTGTTCCTGTGCATCTTTAGAATACACCAAGATATCATCAATAAATATCAAGGAACAAAATATCGATAATTACGGATATATCTGTACTCGGATTTTACTGATATCGAAAATATCGGTAAATATCGATGGATATTTTGACAAAAATATCGGTAAAGCGAAAATAATAAAAATACTTTGAAATTCATGGAAATACTTTGTTGAACTATAAAAAAAGACATAAATAAGCAAATATACACTTATTGAAACAATATTCATTATAATTTATTGAGAAATTACATTACAATAGTAATTTAAAACTAAAATGAAGACCGACGTGGCTTCCATTACATTATTCACGAAGTGATCCCATCTCACGTAAGATAATATTCATAATAAGATTTTCAAAATATCGAGATAAATCACAAAGAAAAATTAATTTGGAAAGTTAAATGGAGCTTGGATGTGTGTAGATGAGTTGTAAAGAGATTTGTATGATTTTTATGGGTATTTATAGAATTTTTGGAGTCAAAATAGTCATTACTCGATATTTAATTTATATTTTACCGATATTTACTCGATAATTTACCGATGTTTTTTCGTAAATTTGAAGACAAGCTAAGGCATGCTCCATACCCGATTTTTCGGTGGAAAAATTTGTATTTTTCAAATTTTCGGCAAAAAATCGACGATTTTACTGATTTTCCCCGATTTTTCCTCTTATCGATTTTTCCTCTGCTTTTTCTTCTCGGTGTCGGCCGAAAACCGATTTTGAGACAATATATCGGCCAAAAAAACTGATTTTTTTGTCCCTGATAAATACCACAACAAATTGATCCAAATAAGGTGGGACTCGTGATGCCCCATCCTCGGGGTCCGTTGATCACCCACAACCCGTGAACACAAGTGGATTGCCCAAGCCACCCGACGCCACTTCAAAATCTGGCAGTCTCCTTTGTACCTGGGAGCTCTACCCAATTACAAAACCTGCATATAACATGTCCTAAGCAGCCCAATATAACCACAATGATACAAATTGTGACGCCCCAAAACCCGGGGGTCCGTTGACTACCCGTCAACCTGCGGAAATCCTATCCATCTCGTATCAAGAGACGCATACCTAAGTAAAATAGCCACATGGGGCCTATACATCCATACTCATAAAACCAAAATAATCAACTATATTCTCATAGTTTCCATTGTCTACAAAAAGATTTATACATCTTTACAAAAATATTTACTCAAAGCCACATTTCGGCTTTCTTCTCAAAAGCTAAATTTCACTGCGCACCGTCTCCCGATAGTCCCCGTAATCCGAAAGGTCCTACGATCGAGGTGAGCAGCCCAAGAGAAAGCTTTCCTACAAGGGTTACTTCCCACCTAAAATGCATATGCAATGGCATATATAAACAAGCAATCACATTCCATACAATTATTCACTATTATATGAAATGTCTATATCATGCATGAGATGCGACCCCTCATGCTCACCACCTGAGTCCCACCCAAATCCCTCACACTTGACCCGCCAAGGTGACTAAAACCCACACACCATGACTAAAACCATTGACACCCTCCACCTTATTTATCAAACCGATTTTGATTCTTTCCTTTATTTTCAGGGCCACTGATTCTCTGTGTTTACACCGTAGGACGCCGCATCGCTCTTTCAACATTTTCACGAACTTGCATCTTCTGGATTCATGTCTGTCCGTTGAGTAACCGTGGGACTTCACCCGGGGGATCTACCCCAACTTGTTCCCCAAAACACGTAATTTATCATTTTCGATCATTGACACCTCGTGAGTCTCTATCTTGGACTCGTGGTCCCATTTTTTCCTGAAGTTCAATCCATTCACCAACACTCCGACATGAATAACTGCATTCCCGCACTCCAATAACTCGACCCGACGCGATGTGACCGTGCATATGAAATGCATGATGCCAATGCATTTTCCTGCTGGCATGCATGAACGAAAGCACTACATGAAACATTTACAAAACCATAAAATTATAATTTATACATATAATCTACTTCATGCAAAATATATTACATCAAAGCATGCATCAATATCATATTTTTACAATTTCTTAGCATAAGTTATTCAAGCAAGCTATAACACAACAAGGTCACAAACTTAGACTATTCATCAGGTACCTCACGCCCCTTCATTAAACATGAACCAGCTGTTCCAAACTTCCACACACATCAACAAACCATAATACCTAGAAACCTCTGCCTTGGGTTCAAACCCTAACTCCCATGTCCGAAATCCCATTACGAATCCATACCCATTGGGCCCCAAGTGTTCTAACTAATTTCCACGGCCTCCTCATGGTCTCCCACAAGCAAATCTCACCATTATAAAGCGTTTAGGCTAAAAGTAAATCAAGTAGAAAATATCCTACCTGGAGTTTGTCTAAACTCCCACTCCTTCTCGGTGTTAACATCGCAGGATCCTAATCAAGGCTGCACCAACTTTAAGATCGAACTTTCGATCAAGGTCGATCACCGAAACCCGGAAATCTTCCTTTCCTTTCCTTCCTTTCCTTTTCCTCCTTTCCTACTGACATTATTTCCTTCCTTTCTTTCCTTCCTTTCTTTCTCTCCTTTTTGCTTTTCTTTCCTTTTTCTTCCTCATCTCATTTCCTTCATTTCTCCTCATTTTCTCATTTTCGGGTCATTTTCACCCTTTTGGAGAAATCATCATCCGGTCAATGGGAGGAAATTGCCTCCCCATTTCCTCAAATTAAAGGTGTGGCTCTCCCTTTTCCATCATTTTCTTTTATTTCATAAATCCCCTTCATTATGACATCATCACCACATGGCTCAATGTGAGCCATGGGATCCCTTTTTCCCACACATGGCTCATTGTGAGCCACTCTTTTCAATGCCAAGTGTCACCCTTTTCAGGTGCCATGTGGCATCTCCTGCCATACAGGCAGGTCATCCGACACCCCACGCCTCAAAAACGGAATCCGACCACCCTGAATCTAATGAAATTCACGCGCAGAGCTAAATTCCCCACGAGACGATTTCAACGGAGAAGTCCGTTTGTCATCCGAGATCTAGAAAAATTCCTGATTTTCAACCGAAATTTTATTTTACCCTTTATCCACACCTTGATTTTCTGGGTTTCACACAAATATGGATAAACCGCCTCGGGGCCCATACTACAACATCCATAAAAAAACATATCAACTATATCCCATAATTCCCAAGAGTTAGTAAATTACTCTTAAACAACACATATCAAACAGAGAATTCTAATACATGTGGAAAATCATCAAAGCCACACCCAAATTTCTTCAAACTCAACCTTAAGATACGCCCGCACGCTCCCTATA